>CAUYLG010023280.1:0-57664 GCA_963573385.1 Cacajao melanocephalus | reverse complement strand
CCCTCACCCCCGCCCCTCACCCTCATCTCCGCCCAGAAAGTGATTTGCAGAATTCACTAGCCCTCGGAATGTCTGAGGCTCCTCACCCCCACCCCCGCTACATACCTTTACCCGGGAGAAAGGTATAAAAGGTATTGACACCCTCCCTCTGGGGCCACAGGTTGGAGAGACGTGAGTCCTCTGTGGTTGCCGGCAATAAAGACCCTGCCATTTGGCCTACTTTTGTCTTGGTGTTAACTTCCTATGCTCGGTTCAGTACAACATTTGTATATGGCTGTCCTATGAGAAGTTTATCAATTCCTAAATTGTACCTTTCCATAGAAAAAGATTAAAACAACAAAGCAAAAATCTGGTCAATGGATGAAAACTACACTAAACTTTTGGCAGTCTCCAAGTGCTAGAATGGAAAAAGTTAAAGCCTAAGAAGGAACTCAGACCCCCGAACCACCCAGGTTTATAGTTGATAGTCCTAAAGGAGTATGCCATAAGAGAAAGGACAAATAAGAAATAGAAGAACTGTCACAAAACTCCGAGTAAAGCTTCAAATATTTGTAGTCTCTGTTGGAGTGAGGTGTTTTCTGTATATGCTATCCGTGTGTAGGAAACAAAGTCTTCTCTGAAGGATGATAATATGATCCAGAGACTTTACACCTTTTCACATAAAGTATCCAACATTTTACCTAGCACACCAGCAAACAGGACTAAATGAAGAAGAATTTAAAAAGACATGGAAATACTCAAATATAAACCAGATATAAATAACTATGATTAAATGATAAGAAAATAATCTCTGTTAAGCCTCTACAACCTGAAATATACATATGTAGTGTTAAAAAATAGAAGTTCTAGAACTGTAAAAGTAGCAAGTCACTTGAATTTCGTTAATAATTCACTGCAATGGAAGGGAAAATGGTGGCATTTCCAAGAACTATATTGGAACAATGTACCATATGGAAAAAAGATTACTTCTAATTCATATCATGTACAAAATCAATTCTAGATGGATCATAAACAGAAACAAAAATACAAAAGGTGAAACAATAAATTTTATGCAACTTTACATAGGGATGACATTTGGATAGGTTGATATTTCTTCAACTTAACATAATCATTTGCTATGAGGAAAAAGACTTATAAATTAGGCTTTATTAAAATTTTTAAAAACCTGTTCATCAAAAGATAATTTCAAAAGAATAACTGGAAATCCAAGGACTAGGACAAGATATTTGCCCCACAAATTACTAACAGAAGATTTATAAAATATGTAAAGAACTACAAATCAATTATGAAAATATAGATCATCAAAGATCAAAACAAAATGATTAAATAAATTGCACAGTCGGTTTTTAGATGTTATGCAAAAGTAATCTTAAGAAATATGCTCAACATATTTACTCATTAGAGAAACACAAAGTCACAATGAAATATCATTACAAAAGAATTTGAATGACTAAAATTAAATAAAATTGAAGTATCCAAGTGTTAGTAGTAATATACAGTAACTGGAACTCTTATATACTTTTGGTGAAAGCATTCATTTTTATAACCACTTTGAAATTCTTTAGTAGTATCCACCAACATATGTATACTTATGACTAATCAATTAAATTCCTAGATATATACCCAGCAAAAATCTTTATATATGTCATCAAAGATAAGAATACTTGATGAAGCATTATTCATAGCACTCAAAGGAGAAATGATCAAAATTACCCCAACACTAAAATGATAAACTGGGGTGGATAAATAAATTGTAATTATTCCGACAATTGACTAGTATACAACAATAAGAAATAACAACCTATGACTACCTACAACACAGATGAATCTAATAGATCTTGGTTAGTTAAAAAATTCACAAATAGAATATTACACACTGATGCTATCCAAAAACAAGTAGAATCTGTTATGGTGGTAGATGCCAGAATACTGATTACATTTCTGGGAGGCCTAGTGACTGAGTAGAGGCATAAGAGAAGATTGTGGAGGTGTAATATTTTACATCTTAATATAGTTGATAGTTCCGCAATATTCTTTTTAAAAGTACAAGTAGTATTTGATGGTATTTTTTCATTTTAATATAGAGATGTTATATTTCAACTGAAAAGATAAGTATGAAGTTCCTTTATGCATATATGTATGTGTGTGTATACATATATATATATATGTATAAAATTCCTTTACATATACATGTATATATTTTGAGACAGGGTCTTGTTCTGTCGCCCAGGCTGGAGTGCAGCGGCACAGTCACACTTCACTGCAGTCTTCACTTCCCTGGGTCAAGCAATCCTCTTAGCTCAGTCTCCCAGTAGCTGAAACTATAAGTGTTCATCACCACACCCAGATTACTTTTTTGTATTTTTGGTAGAGATGGGTTTTTGCCTTATCTCATTTCTTAAGAAAAGGTTGATAGTAGATACAGAATGAATAAACAGATTTCTGTGTTTTGCAATACATTTGAAAGTTAAACTCTGAGTACTTGATAGTACATTTATAGTAGAATGCAAATCACTGTATTCCCAAGGTGACTTTTTTTTTCTTAGCATATTTACAATGTTATCTTATTTCATTTATCAAATTTTATGTTTCTGAAACAAAATCATATCTATGGAAAAGTTTTAAGAATACCAAGATGTTATTTCACCTATGAAAATCCATCATTGAAAGTTAAATCGAAAGAAAACAGAAATGAATAATGTAGAGAAATTGTTCTTAGTGCTTTCACATTCAGTAATTTATGTTGATAGGAAAATAGGAAAATTTTTTTAAAAATAAGATTTTTCTATTAATCTCTGATTAAAAATTTGTGTGCTATGATAAAGTAATGATGGAATTTGAAAATCACTAATTCTAAAGGACAAGGTACTGCTGAAGTTTGAGAGGAATTGGAAGATAATGTGTCACATTGAAAACAAAATAAAATTGACTCATTTATTTTGAGACAAAGTCTCAGTCTGTTTCCCAGGCTGGAGTGGTGCAATCAGAGCTCACTGCAAC
The DNA here is from genome assembly GCA_963573385.1 of Cacajao melanocephalus. Taxonomy (NCBI): domain Eukaryota; kingdom Metazoa; phylum Chordata; class Mammalia; order Primates; family Pitheciidae; genus Cacajao; species Cacajao melanocephalus. Next base: position 54,664 of record CAUYLG010023280.1, on the reverse strand, counting down.
CTTCTTCTCTCCAGGTCAAGCAATCCTCCCACCTCAGCCTCCAGAGTAGCTGGGACTATAGGCACGCACCAACATGCCTGGCTAATTTGTGTGTGTGTGTGTGTGTATGTGTGTGTGTGTGTGTATTTGTATTTTCTGTAGAGACATGTTTTAACCATGTTGCCCAGGCTAATCTCAAACTCCTGGGCTCAAGTGATCTGCTTGCCTTGGCCTCCCAATATGTTGTGATTACACGCATGAGCCACCATGCCTAGTGAAAATACATTAACGTTTTCTATTTTCTCCTCTTGATCCTGTCTTAAAAAGTAAATAAAGAGCTAATAGTCTGTATTGACAGTTATGTACAGAAACATTTGCTTTATTATCTGGGCTTGGACTTTGTTATTTGTTTCTTTTTCGTTGTTATTTACCAAATGGTAAATAAAAGGTGTACACAATGTACCTGTCCCTTAGGTTGATAGGAAAGTTTCAGATAGCTCCTCTCTTAATTCGAAGGTCACATTATTTACTTACTAGTTGCTTGACAGGTACAACTGGCAGGGACAGGCTTTCCCAAAAATTGTTTAGAGTATAATCTGACATATAGTAGCAGAGTCAGTTGAGGTTTCAAATTGATGTGTTATAATATGTAAGCACATTTTTAGCTGGTGTTATCATTTATTATCAATAAACAAAATTTACAAAATGTTAATTTTTATCAAAATGTAAAAATCAAGCATTCACAAAGAGATGAAGAGAATTTGGATTGTTCTGTGGATGTTGATTAGTGGTTTAATATTTTATAATTATATTTTAAACTGTGTGCTTCTTCTTATCAAGAATAAAGTCACATTCAATCTTCTAGTTACCTCCAGGTTGAGCTCATGCTCAGGGATTGCTAAAGTTTGTAATTAATGCTGGCTAATTCTATTTTTTTTTTCTTTGAGACAGAGTCTTGCTCTGTTGCCCAGGCTGGAGTACAGTGGCACAATCTCTGCTCACTGCAACCTCTGCCTCCTGGGTTCAAGAGATTCTCCTGTCTCAGCCTCCCAAGTAACTGGGATTACAGGCGCGTACCACCAGGCCTACCTAGTTTTTATATTGCTAGTAGAGATGGGGTTTCGCCATGTTGGCCACCTGATCCACTGGGGCCTCGGCCTCCCACAGTGCTGGAATTACATACATGAGCCACCATGCCCTGCTGGCTAATTCCTGCTGAATGCTTACTGTTTGCTGTTGATTTTGCATGTATTAACTTCTATGTGACACTATTCATGGTCCAGTCATTCTTTGTATTACAGAAAGTGAAGCTATCAGCTGTACCATTATCCTTTCAATTGTCTGAAATTATTCACGAGAAGCCTATCAGCTTGTCAAAGTTCATAGCACCACTTGTTAGTACTGGAATCAGACTCAGACATAGCTGTTTGTGTAACTTGCAGCTTATTCTTTGTTAAACTGTAAGAGTGCTAATAGTGTTTATTTCACACTGAAATTTTCCCCTGCTTTGTTGTGTTGAATACAAACGGGAAGATAAACACGCATTAAAAGAGCGATTTTCTTAAAAAGGAGACTCAAACTTATCTCAATCAACTGAAACATTTTCTAACCAAGGGAATGCTAAACTCAAAGGATTTCAAATTAATGATTTTGTTTTTGCTTAAGCTCTAGCCAAATAATAGGCACATTATGTAATCGCAATCATTAAAATTCTAGTGAAAGTCCTTCGTAATTTTTTATATTTCCCACTATTTTTATTTGTTGTTCTAAAATCAACATATGGAAGTTTAGTCATTCTAAAATGTAATTAATGAAAACAATTCTGGCAATGGTGTTTTCCTTTTTCTAATTAGAGATAAACATGTCATAGGTTTCCAACACTAGTTTCCCAATTGCCTTATAGTTGTAATTCAAGACATTGATTTTAAAACATATCTATCACATGGACTTCTTGGTAACTAAAAGAAATCAGTACAATGCCATTATGAATTATTTGCTAGTGCTAGTTTGAAGGCATTTGAAAATGTCAATTATTAGCTCATCAATAATTATTTTTGCTTACTTTTTTAGGTATCTTTCAATATATCAACTGTGTAAAAATTAAATCAATGTAAAACCCTTACTATTAAAATGACTATCCTTCCCAAATTAATATAATTCAATAAAATTTTAAAACTTTCAAGTGGTATATTTGATAGAATTTGACAAGATGATTACATATTGAAGAATATCAACATAGAAATATATAAAAATATGCAAAATATCGAATACGTAGGAAGCACTTTCATATGGTGCAACGTACCACCATATCAAATTTTAAAACTATAAAAATTCAGGAATTATGCAACTGAGGCAGGTAAGATAATATGATTATGAGTAGAATAAAGAAAGTGATTTCATATTTTATATGTTTATATGTCAGTTTTCCTTTTATATAATAGGAGAGTGTATTTGCATGCTGTTTGTACAATTTGAAATTTAAAAGAAACAGTGCTATTTGCTAACATTTCTGAGAGCTTGCTGTACGGCGGGAATTACTCTAGGTGTTTGCAAAGGTCTTGACTCATTGAATTCTCCCAACAACTTTATTGCCTCTGTGTTTCAGAAGGGAAAATCAATTCTAGAAAAATGAACTGCCCAAAGTTGCACAGCATGGAAGTGTCAGAGCTGAGACTTGAATCAGGCTGGCTGGCTACATTTGCTACATTGTTAACCATTACACAGTACTGTTTCTCTACATAGAGTTTGCCTGGGCTGAGAAGGCATAATATAGAGCATACATTATGAACATAATTAAATCAAGTTACAGAAAAAGATATATAAGTATGTTAAAGTTTCCAAAATCATCAGAATACACACACACACACACAAATATTACACATATGGAGACAATTTCCAAAGAATTTAGAATAATTTAAAATAATCTAATATATAATAAACGGCTAATAAAAACCCAGACTAGGTTCTCTCCTCATATTACTACAAAGCAGGCTATGCTGGCATCTTGAGGTATCAGCTAGGCTGAGTTCTCATCTGGAGGACTGGGGGAAGAGTCTCATTGGAAACTCATCCAGATTGTTGGCAGAGTTCATTTCTTTACAGTTGCAGGATGAAGGACTTCATTTTCTTGTTGGCAGCTGTATCCCTCAGTTCCTAGATGCCACTTGCCCTCATTTCCACATGTTCCATTCTGTCTTCAAAGCCAGCAATGGAGAATTTCTCATGGCTCAAATCTCTCTCATGATTTGAATATATCTTACTTCACTTTCTCTTTTCACTAAACTCATATTGAGGAGGCTCATGTGACTGCATCTGGATCACCCCAGTATTCTCCCTGTGTTAAGGTCAGCTGATTTGGGATCTTAATTATATCTTTGAAAGCCATTCCCAACAGGAAAGTCAGCACACAAAGATTACCAGGGCTTCAGCTAATCTTAGAGGGGACATCCACGCTGGTCATTCCATTAACAATGGCATCAGTGACTGCTTTCTTAACATAAACCACTTTTTTTGCCCAAATTTCTCATTCGCTTTTGAGTGGTTAACTACTATTATTGCAAAATTTGGGGGCTCCCTTATATGTTAGCATATATCACTAACTAAATCAGACATTGGAAACTTGATCTTGGCATTCAAAGCATAGTATGGCCTTCCTGGCTATATTGCCAGAATATATTCATTCCTCATACATGTACAAATTACATACCCAAGTTAATTTGGACCCATAGCTATTTGCTGCCTCCATGTATTAATCAAGCAATGTCATCTTTCTTGGATGCCCTTTCTCCCACGTGGAAATATTTCTTTTCTACAATCCAGTTGTAAGTGCCATCTTTCTTCATTAACATCATCTTCTTTTGCCTTAATTTGGTAGTAATGATTTTATTATTGCTTTGTTTTGCCTTTTGTGATAACACTGATATGTCATAGATTTGGTTTTGTATGTTTTTCTTTTTCCCAGTTTGATCTCACTTTTTCATGGCACTTGAATATTTCTCCAATAACTCCCAGAAAAGTGTTTGGGTGAATGCAGAGGAGGCATAATAAATGAATGTTTAATGAATATATACATGATTTAATTAAATAATGAAATAAAATAAAGTTTTTGCTTTACAGATGGAAAGGTTAGATTTAAAATAAAAATAGAGTTAAGTTTGTTTTAACAAATTGTTATTTCACTCATTTTTTATTATTAAAGGATAGTTTAATATGTATCACACATGTTAGGATAGTTAAATGTATTTTGAACATAATATTGTGGGATAATTTAATATGGATTAGGTATAACATTCCTAAATTATTTTAAGAAAGCCAATTACTACCAAGTGAAATTTGCTAGTTTCAATACATTCTAGTTTAATCTACTTTTAGTCCCTTATTTTTAACAGCAGAATCTAGTATAACTTTAACAAATTTAAATGGATTTTCATCCTACATTAGAGTTGCCATACTTAGAAAATAAAAGTACAGGACAACCAGTTCAATTTGAAATTTAGGTACACAATGCATAGTGTTTTACTATCAGTATCTCTATTATATATACTTATAGGTGAAAACTTTATTGTTTATTTTAAATTCAAATTTAGCTAATGTTCTGTATTTTGTCTGGCAATCCAATACTTAGAGCACACTTTTATCTTGAGATTTTACATAAGCTCTCTTTTTTTTTTGTTTTTGTTTACTTTTTTAAGATTGCAAAAAGAAAAAGTTTAAGTATTTAAGATAATAATGTGTTTTTAATGGTGATGGAATTCTGCATAAAATTAAGCCAGTTGTTTTTTAAATTGTAAACATTTCCAGAGGCACCATAGAAGCTCACATAGTTTTGCCATCATTTTTAAATACTGATACATACTTATGTGCATGGAATCTCCAGAAAGTTGAAAGATACTATGAGGTATTCCGAAACTTCAAAAACAAATAGTATATACTGCTAATCACACATTATCTAGTAAACATTAAAATTCAATTGTATAGTATGCTGTTCGAGCAAAATTATCATATATGTCTAGTATTTCTCAAACAGATTGAAGACACTGCAGCTCCCCTCTTGCCTTTCCTGTGAATGGAAATGGAGACTGAAGAGGGCAAGTTCACGTTAGCTGAACTCTGGAAATGCAGAACTTAATTGCGGTGTGGCAGATATTAGCATTCTGACATTCAGACATAACCTTTCAGAGCTTAGAGTGACTCATTTTTCAAAAACATCAAATAGGAAAAACTTCAAATGGATTATTTTAAAGCTTGAATGAGAATATATATGTAAAAATTTCATTAAAATGCACCTTATTATGAATGTTATTTTAATGCAGTAGTGGTTCATTTGCTATACAGTTGAAATATAACCTCTAATAATTGATTTTCAAATGTTTTTCACATAAACTGGTACTGGGTGTTTAATTTTAACTATTGTTAAGTAATATTTTGGAAAAATACAGTATTTATTACTAATTCAGATGTAAACATCCTATGGAAATTATTACTCTGCTACTGACCATGAGGTTTATTACTAGAACTATACTAGCCTAAGGTAAATAAATAAGCAGAAAAATTTTATTGTATCAAAACCAATTGTATATCTACTGTATATATATTGGTTTTTAAACAAATAGACTCTTTTTTAAAAAGTGGTGTAATATTTACAGACATATTGAACAGAAAATACAGAGTTCCTATATACTGCCTCCCTCTGCTTCTTTAAACTCCTTTTATAATACTGTTAGTGTGATACATTAATTGTAATTGATGAACGAACATTAATACATTATTATTAACTAAAGTCCATAACTTGTATTAGGGTTTAATTTTTGTGTGGTCTGTTGTATGTATTTTGTCAATTGTAGTGTCATATATACACCATTACTGGATAATGCAGAAAAGTTTTGCTGCCCTAAACATCTTTTAATCTCTACCTACTCACTTTTTTCTCCCTGCCCTCTATTTTTATGTCTCTATACTTTGGCCTTTTCCAGAATTTCATATCATTGGAATCATGCAGTTTGCAACTCTTTCAAACCGGCATTCTTTCACTGAACAATATGCATTTAATGCTCCCCCATGACTTTTCATGGTTTGATAGCTAATTCCTTTCATTACTGAAAATATTCCATTGTATAAATGTTCTACAGTTTGTTCATCTATTCCAAGTTGGGGCATATGTTAATAAAACTACCATAGACACTTATGTGCAGGTGGTTGTGTTTGAAGGTGAGTAGTTCATTAAAATCTTCTTCTGCTTATTAATTGCATTATCTGTTTTTGTTGTTTTTAAAGTTCTTGGTATTTTTTTAATCAACATTGTTTATCAGATATGTGCTTGTAAATATTTTCTCCTAGTTCGTGGCTTGTCATTTAATTCTATGATCAGTGTCTTGCAGAGCATAAATTTTTATTCTAATTTAATGTGTCAATTATGTTGGATCTTTGCATTTCCATATAAATTTTAGAATCAGTTTTTCAACATTCACCAAGTAGCTTGTGATTGCACTGAATCTATAGATCAAATGGTGAATAACTGAGATCTTAATACTGCTGAATTTTTCTTTTTTCTGAATATTTACTGTCTTTCAATTATTAGAAAAGATTGACTGTTTCATTAGAACTTTACAATTTTCATCAAAAAAAACTTGAATATATTTTGTTAGATTTAAATCTAAGTTGTTTATTTTTAATGCTAATATAAATGGTGTTCTGTTTTAATAATATTTTAATTGCTCATTGCTGATATATAGTAAACAAATCACATTTGTATGTCAAAATTGTATTCTGCAACTTTGCTGTAATTGCATATTGGTACTCAGAGGTTTCTTTCCAATTGTTCAAACTTTATAAATAGTCATGTCATCTGTCAACAGTTTTATTTCTTGCTTCACAATCTTTACCTTTTATTTTCATGACTTGTCTTGCTGAATTAGCTAGAAATAATGAATGGGCATCCTTGCCTCATTTTCTATCTTAAAGGGAAAACATCTAGTTTCTCATCATTAGGTATAAAGTTACTGTAGGTTTTTTGTGGATATTCTTTATCAAGTTGAATAAGTTCTCTCTATTCCAAGTTTGCTGAGAGGTTTTCTTTTTCTTTTATGTTTAGATCATTAATGGGTATTGGATTTTCTCAAATACATTTTCTGTATCTATGCATATACTCATATAATTTTTCCTCTTTAGCCTGTTGATGTTATGGATTAAATTAATTGGTATTCAAATGCTGAAACATCCTTGCATACATGAAATTATGGATATTTGTTTTTTAAATTTGTATTAGTTGAGTTTTGTGAACTATTTGAATAATTGATATATAAAAACATAAAAGTATATATGGGTTGTCAATTACACAATCTGGACTCCCTGCCCCAGATGCTTCCAGTTGAACTTAATAACACCTTTATTTAGCAAAAATTTTCATTGAGTATTTAAAATATGAAGCATGGTAGTAGTTACTAGTAATGCATTAGTAAGTAAGAAATAGTACTGAAAACTTTCCTGGAGTTTTTATGAAGTGTAGGAGAGGGAAGACAAACTAAAATTTCTACAATGTTATGGAAGTTTTTTGAATAATACATGGATATCTTCAGAACCAAATGAGGCTCCCAGAGATTGAGATTAAATTGAGCCTGAGGCACATTTCTGAGGTAAATGATATGCTATAAGGAAGAAATAGACCCAAAGATTTAGATGAGAAAGTATACCTTCATTTACTAAGAACCTACATACCTTAATGTGTGGAAGGAATTAAAAATAAACATAAAGATGAAAAGAGATGATAATATACTGATGGTGGAGTATGGAACACGTCTTAGATAGATTTGTTTCTCTAGTTTATGAATAATAATTAAAAAAAAAAACTAAAAAAAAGCCACTAAGGGTTAAGGTGGTAAGCACGATGTTCATAGATGCAATTAAGAAATATTAACTTAAAAATAAAAATATCCTTCAATGCAATCATCCTGCTACTGGCTATATACCCCAAGTAAAACAAATTGTTCTACCAAAAAGACACATGCATGCCTATGTCCACCACAGCACCATTTGCAATAGCAAAGACGTGGAATCAACCTAGATGTCCATCAGTGGTGGATTGAATAAAGAAAATGTGGTACATACATACCATAGAATACTACACAACCATAAAAAAGAATAAAATCATGTCCTTTGCAGCAACATAGATGCAGCTAAAGGCCATTATCCTAAGCAAATTAATGCAGAAACAGAAAAACAAATACCACACGTTCTCACTTAAAAGTGGGAGCTAAATATTGGGTATTCATGGACATAAAGATGGCAACAACAGCAATTGGGGGCTACTACAGGTGGGAGGGAGGGAGGGAGGAGAGAAGGGTGAAAAATTAACTATTGGGCACTATGCTCAGTATCTGGGTGATGGCATAATTCAGACTCCAAACTTTAGCATCATGCAGTATATCCGAGAAAAAAAAAAACTGCATGTGTACCTTCTGAATTTAAAATAAAAGTTGAAAAATTATATACATTAACTTAGAGAAAATTTACAAGGTGGATTTTGATTCTTCAACCTAGATAAATCGACACTACTCCAAGGTACACATATGGCTTCAACAAAATCAACAGTAGATTAAATTTGGCCTCTACCTCAGTACAAGGCACTGGTAAAATATTCAAAGTACTAATATCAATGATAGTAATCTCTAAAATTCATAATCCTGTTAAAGTTAATGAATAAATATAAACAAGGACTTTACAAATACAGAGATTAAATATATAGGATATAAAATAATCCAAGGTTGGTCAGAAACACTACAGTATGTTGGAAGACAACAGGAGACCTAGAATAAAATTGTAGAGAAAGGAGGAAATCCCATAGAATAAGATTGTTCAAACCTGAAAAACTAAATGTTTAAGATGGTTGCCCAACAAATACTAAATTCATTTATTTACCTATGTGCTCAATCAATCTCTAACTCAATTAACATTTATTTCACAAGTATCATGAAAACAGCTACTTAGTGAGGTGTTAGAAATTTAAAGATTCATAAGCACATACTTGTAAAATAAAGGTTCAGAGACAAAGCCATCAATCATTAATCAGAAAAAAATATGAACACACACGATACTCATGTAACAGGATAAATAAAGCACAGAACAACTCCAAAGAAGAACTGGGAAAAGTTGATACACTTTGTTAAGAATATTAATGGCTAAAGAGCCATCAATAGTAAGCGTTTCTTAGTTAAAGTAAAATGGTAGTATAGGAGGGCAAATGGAGTGACTATAGGGTAGAAGGAGACAAATAAGTTTTCACTTATCACTAGCATGGCAAACAGAAGAATGACAAGAAGCAATATAGAATCAAGTAGAACAGGCAACTTTTAAAATTCTTTCTAAAACAGAATTTTTGCCAATAATACTTGCTAACATTTAGGCTAGTGCAAAGGTGGACCAGGCAAATCATCTCTTTGTAATATTCATGCTCTTTTTCTCCAAACTAAATTTCTCACAATTCATATTTCCAATAAGTCTCTGTTAAATAAACTTGTTTTTAATGCCAAGAAAACACTTTTTTTTAATTTTAAAATGTACTTCCAAAGAAGTTTTAAAAAGAAGAAAGAGCAATACAACTGGCAATAGGAAAGTAGTAAGGCTTCTGCTGTTTCACCTGTGCACTGCAAAAGAATAATGAGACTGTTGTTGTCGTTTTTCAAAAAAGTAAAATGAAGCCACATAAGGGAATAAGCTTGATGAGTATGATAGTGAATTATATGTATCCACTTGACTGGACAGGGGATGGCCAGATATCTGGTTAAACATTCTTTTTGGGGTGTGCCTGTGAGGATGTTTTCAAGAGTTTAGGATTTGAATCAGTATATGAATGGAGTAGATGGCTCTCCTCAATGTCAGTGGACCTTATCCAATCTGTTGAGAGCTTAAATATAACGAATATATGCAAAGGAAGGTTAATTTATTTTCAGCCTGACTCCTGTTTGAGTTGAGACATTGATCTTCTTCTGCTTCAACTCTGTGTTGTCAAGCCTAGAGATTTGGACTGGAATCTGCACCACTGAATCTCTGGCTGCTGACCTTTGAAGTAAAACCACCAGCTTTTCTGGGTCTCTAGCCTGTCGAAAGCAAATTGTGGATCTTCTAAATCTTAATAATAGCGTGAGCCAATACTGTATGAAAAATCTCTTTCTATATATCTGCATACCAATCTATCTACCTACGTCTATCTATATCCTATTAGTTAGATTCTCTACAAATCCTAATGCAATCGGGATGCAGATTCTCTAATATCCCTTTTCTATCTTCCTTCATTGCCACCAGATCTATAAACAATAACATATTCAGAATGTTCCAGGAGAGAAATGAGAAGGCCAAACTTATATAGAATGGTTTATATACCAACATAAGTACAAGACATAATCTCTTTCTAAATTTATTAGGATCAGGAATCTAGGAATTGGGTGTGGATATTTTGAAGTGGCTAGATGGAGAAGGAGATAATATAATAATATATGAGAATGAATATATTGGGTTTACAGAAATTTATGAATATATGTGTTAGGCTGAGAAATTAAGAGTGGTTTAACTGCTATTTCACTTTGCGGACTTTATCTAGAAATCATTGGTGGCTCATTAAATATGAAGTTGAAATTCCAGAAATATCATGATAAAATATAAAGAAATATATTCAAACACTTAGAGAATCAAAATGTTTGAGTTGACAGATCATATGTGATAAAACATTTGCTTCCTAATTATGTCCCTGAGAGATCCTAGAGAATACTATTTTCTATAATATTGAAAAATATATTCATAAACAGAATACCAATCTTGAAATTCCTTGAAACTGTCCTATTTGGTGCATAGGAAATGTTACCAGTGAAATTTATTCACTATTTTGATTTCATTGATTAATTTATCCCTGGAATCCTAAACAAAATAGTTTCATGTATCTTGATTGCATACTTGTACATGGTGAATGTCATAGAACTATACACACATATTGGGTCAATGTCAAATGCCTGCTTTTGATATTGTACTACATGTAATATATATCTATTGAGGTGAAACTGTGTGATGAGTACACTGGTCTTTGCTATATTATTTCTAAATCCTCCCAAAATTACAAATTTTGAAACTGAGGGAATTACCATAGAATAATTTCTCAGGCCTACTGAGCCCTTTATAAATAATTTATCAACTGAGCCTTTGAAGGCTCTCCTACTTGCTGGTGAATTACAATAGAATCTTGTGTTCACAGAGAATGTTGCCAAATCTCCCCCAAAATGTGCTTTTCCCAATGAACACTCTCTCTGAAAAGTGGTTGTAAGTGCCATTAAGGAAAATCAAAAGGAATATGAACTTATGAAGTTTTATCAGGGTATTTCCAAAATACAACCCAGTCTCAGTTACTTTCACGGAACTCTGTATCTGTGAACTGACTCAGGAGTGGGAAGTATATCAAGAGCCATTTAAGATAATTTAAGTTAGTCTCTAGACTTAGAAGGTTCCCACTTATCCCCTGGACCCCAGTTGAGTGGATCAAAGGCCATGTTAGCGGCACTTAATGAGTTCATGGAGTAATACTATCAGTGGACTAGCACTAAAGATTCCTGAAGTTGACAGTTCAATAAGTACAGCTGTGCTTACTGTTAGGGTAATCAAGACAACACCATTTTAGCAATATTTAAATCATTAAACTTTGAATAAAACAGATTAGTCTGCATTATGTGGTTGGGCTTACCCAATCAGTTGAAAACCTTAAGAATATAAAATTGATCTCCCTGAAAAAAGATGTTCTGTTATCAGTCTGCCTTAGGACTTGGGGTTTCACATTAGCTCCTGCTGGAGTTCCAGCCTGCCAGCCTACTGTTCAGATTTTGGACTTTGCCAATTCCTTAATATAAATCTCTTTAGATGGACAGATAGATAGATGGATGGATAGATAGATAGATAGATAGATAGATAGATAGATAGATAGATAGATAGATAACCTCCTACAGGTCACATTTGACAGGCTTCCAAATTAACTGCCTGGGAAAGGTCCTAGAATTCATGGCTTACATCATGTCCCTGAGTAAAGAATTTTATCATGAATCCCTCAAATCTTACTGTGAGTTCTTCAAACTGTTGACAATGATTAATATGTAACCCACTGACATTATTTTAAAAAGCAATAATTTGTTACTGAACATTTTTGTTCATTTGTTTTTTGAATTATGAAATTTTATTGATTGTCTTACATGCAGAATATTTTGGCCTGCAGGTTGTAATCTGTATCCAATAATTGAAACCTCCGTATCACACCCTCCAAAAAAAAAGAACAACTCCAATATAAGGAATCCCCTTCCATTTTTCTAAACTTTTTTATAAAAGCATTCCAACTTGTCACAGAATTTGAAACATGCCAAACTTTGTTAGTGTGTTTTCTTGGGTCAGTCATTACATTTGGCTTCTAATGAACTTTATCAACTGTGATATGAGTGTGTCTGTATGTATTCTCCTATTGGTTCTCTCTTTCTTTTTTTTTTTTTTCTGGAGAATCCTGATTGGTCCAGTCGAATCATATGAGCCCTTAATAACAGATGTCTTTCTCCGGCTGGTGGCAAGAGAGATGAGCAAAAGTGGAGGTCAAAGAGATTCAGAGTGTGAGAAGGACTTCACCCCCTCCTGCTGGCTCTAAAGAAATATGGGGGAACTATGAGCAATGAAATGTGGCAAGGCTCTAGAAATTGAGAACAATACATGCTGACAGCCAGGATGTCAATACTACCTGTACAAAGAGCTAATATCAGCCAACAACCTAGTAGAGTCTGGAAATGGACCCTCCCAGTTAATTTCTAAGAGCTCAGACTTGCATACACTTGATTTTGACTTTGTAAAACCCTACATAGAGTATTTACTCAAGACCGCCAAACTTCTCACTTACAGAACTAGGATAATAAATCTGAGCTGTGTTAAGTAGCTACAGTTTTGGCAAATTATTTCTCATAAATTAAAAAAAAAGTAATACAATAGGCAATCCAGATACCACAGTAAAATGTCTACAGTTCTAATAATCTGAGATGTATTGAGGTATAATACATACCCCAATAAGGAAAGCTAAATTTATTCCCTCAGAGCTTTACTCACCTAATGTTGAATTTGGCTCCTTGAAGGCACAGTTATAGCTTTGTGAGAACCCTGTCTCTCAAGCTTAGGATGCTGTCCTATGGGGTGAAATATACGTTTTGTATGAGTGACCATTATATGGTTCCAAATTTTCCAAAAGTAGGATATTAAGGCATTAATATCAAAATATATGAAGGAATAGAATAATTCCCTAATATATACTAAATATCTACTTGCAAATATTTGATTCTTACACCTGCAATTCTTGCAGTGCCTTTCACTGAAAAATTGTACTACTGTTCTATTTAGAAATATATAGAAGAGCCCAACACACCAATTTTAGTTCTTATTCAAATAAGGAAAATGGGAAATTTGTTGTTATTTTAGCTGGGTACATGGATTCTTATTATCAAGAGGAAATAGCATTATAACCACCTAATATATTCACTGAAGCTGATACCTGGAATTTAAGTGATCCCCTGGGCTATATCATCACACTGTGTATCTATTAGTAAAATTAATAGAAAATTACACTTTAAACATATGGGCATGACTACAAACATTTATGAGTTTTAGTCAATTCAACAAGTAGAGCACTCTTATCACTGAAGTTTTTGTATAAAGACAAGGATAAATGGTGGTTTAGTACAAGGAGGAAATTATGAATATAAATTATTGCTTGAGGCTTATTTCAGAAATGAGAAATGTAGGTTACTTTATTTATTACGTACATATTTATATTTATTTATCAATTTTCTTTTTTTTCTCTTTTTCCTCTATAATTTTATTCAAGGTTTGCAGGTTGCTATTAAAGTGATTCTTTCTACTTTCCAGTGTTACAGAATTATGACTGAACATGGGGAGGAATGAACATTAGCTAGAGACAAAGATAGTGACCATTGAAACATTATCTCTTTCATTTAGGAAGAAGCGCATTTCATTTTTATAAAGGCAATTTTTATTATATCTGGCAAGAACATAGATTTGTTGCTATTGTTGTTTTTTGTATGATTGATTATATCCATGGATGTTGAGTATTCAAAGAAGTAGAGTTGAGTTTTCACAGAAGTAAAGTGTATTCTGTGGGTTATTTATTCAATATCTGTTCCATTGCCCTTCAACCTTGTCTTCCAGGGAAGCTGTATTTCTCAGGCTCTTTTGTGACTAAGGATGTAGATTTGATCTAGGTTAAGTCAAGCAGTACCCCCAACATAAAATGTGAAACAAAGAAATGAGCAACATGGAACACCGGATGTGAATTTGGAGATGTATATTTCTTTTAAGCACATTGTTAGAACTGTTTGTTTCTTCTGAGTCAATTCTGGTTAAGGGTGAAAGTTTGGTCTATAGCATCTTATGTTCCAAAAGGAATAATGTGGCAATAGTGGGTTTTCTCTTAGTAGATTCCTGTGGGATAGAAGAGTATTTTCCTTAGCTGTACTTGTATTGACACTGTAGCCTTGATACCTGATTTTCTATTCATAGGCTACTTAAACTAATTACATGCTTTCTGCTAAATCTATTAAGAATAGATATGGTTATCTGGAACCGAGAATCTAAACTTCGTATGGTGAAAAGATTTTCTATATAATAATAATTGAAAAAAATTATCATTCCAGAAACATTACAGGGTGAAGAGACTTTCAAAATAATTTTGGTTCATGCATATTTTCCTATTTTTGCTGACTTTTAAATTTATTTATCTTCATGCAACCTTTTAGTCTTTCCCATGAATTAAATTCACCTGGCAGCCAATTTCCAAAAAGCAATCACATAACAGCAATTCATTTTTATCACTGGATTCAGGCCACAGAGTAATCACAGGAGCAATTTCTTTCATTTTTCTAAACAATTATAGCTGTTCTTGCTAGAACTATTACAGTTAAAGGTCACTTGTTATTTGTTATAATGTCTCTCTTTCAGAGGTATATTTCTCAGCCATTTTAATTTACTTGAAATTTACAACTGATAAATATGTCTGGGTAGGTAGTTTTTATTGGAAAATTACACAAATATATTTATTTTCAAAGGTTGTAAAAAATAACATCTGCTCTGAAGAATAGCAGTTAGTATACTTCAGTTCATGAGAATATGTGCTTTCTATATTTGAAAACTATATATTATAATGAAAAGTAAGACAAAATGCAGTTCTACTTATTTTAATTAAATTCTTATAATAGAATCTACACATTTTATAAGAAAATTCTTACTTGAAAAGGATCTTAGGTCCATATAAATACAGTTAGGAAATAGAAGAATTTTTATTGGATATGAGCATGGTGATGATTCATATTTCAGAACATGTGTCTACACACTTTACTATTTCAGGAGCAGGGTATGGTCTGGGTTTGCACCTTTGGGTTAAATTTTCCTGATAGTTGGGCACTGAAGATTGACTATATTTCTCTGTGCAGTAAACATATAGAAGAGTAATTATCTCAGGTATCACCCAGCCATATAATAGTCTTGTCATTTTCAGCAGAAAATAACTTACTTTTGAGTATCAGAGAAAGAGTAGTGGTTTTAAAACATAGTTTTTAGTGCTATGATGAATAGTGTATGTTTAATTTTATGTCCAGTTTCTTTGTTATTGGATATACAGGGTCATGCATACATTTCATATATACATATAACATGTATACATACTATATACGCATGCATTAAATTTATTGTATTTGTCTGTGTATCGTGGGACTTTGCTGTGTAGAATTATTAATTCTAATCAATTATCTATAGATTTTTTTTGTGTTTCCTATGCTTCTATCAATTCTGCTAATAATGATTTTTTTTCCCCAAGCCTTTCTAGGTTTTCTGAACTTTTATAGAACCTCAAATAAAATAGTGAATATATGTGTTGATTACAAACCTCAGTGAAAACTTTAAATATTTTATACTTTTTGCAGTTGGTTTTCTGCTTGTATTTCTAGCAGATTGGGAAATCTCTTTTTATATTCCCTATTTAATAAAAATCTTAAGCATGATGGGTGTTTAAAGTTGTCAACTGCTTTTACGAATATTATAGGGTCATGTGATTTTATTTTACTATCAATGTAATCTCTTGAAGAGATTAATTATAAATTGTTAAATGTTAAATAGTACTTCCATTTCTGGAATAGTCTCAACTTTTTCATATTAATGAATTTTATTTGATAACATTTTGTTCTATTTCAAGAATGTACTATAAGTACTATATGTCTGTATAGTTTTACTTTCTTATAATGCTCTTGTCAGTTTTAGGTGATAGAGTTTTTAAGACTTTAAAACACAGGGGTGGCCAGGTGTGGTGGCTCATGTCTGTAATCTCAGCACTTTGGAAGGCCAAGGTGGGTGGATCACCTGGGGTCAGGAGTTCAAGACCAGTCTGGGCAACATGGTGAAATCTCATTTATACTAAAATACAAAAATTAGCTGGGTATAGTGGTGCGTACCTGTAATCAAAGCTACTCAGGAAGCTGAGGCATGAGAATTGTTTGAACCCAGAGGTGGAGGTTGCAATAAGTCAAAATCGTGTCTTTGCACTCCAGCCTGGGTGACAGAGTAAGACTCCGTCTCAAAAGAAAAAAACAAACCAACAAACAAAAAACAAAAGAAAACCTTGGGCTTGAAGTCCCTTTTAGTTTTTTCTCTATAAAGAGTATGTAGAAGATTTATGTTGTAATTTCCATATATTTTTAGAATAATTAACCAGCCTATATGAGCCTTGAATTTTATTTTTCAAATGCATTTCAGTAAGAGATAAAATTATTTTAACATGTATTAGTCATTTTAGATTATCTATTCCTCTAATTTCAAAGTTAAAATTTAGAAAAAAAATTAAATTTGGCAAAATATTCAAAATTATTATTATAAAATTTTATTTGACACCCTTTTATTGTATTTAATGTGTTTGCCATGAATAGTGGTGTTCCTGAATTATTTGTATGTTAGGATTTTCTTCTGTTTCTCTCTCATCAGTCCAGTAGCTAGAAATTTAAAAAGTTGTTTTACATTTAAAAAAATAAATAAACCTTTTGTCCTTTGATTTTCTCGATTCTAAATTTTCTTTCTTTATATTTGTTTATTTTTATTTTTATGTTTTTTAATTTACTTTGCTATTCATTTTAAAATATTTAAGATGGTAGCAAGATTTTCAACTTTTATTGTATTAATACAGGCATTTTTGCCTACAAATTTCCTTCTAAGCACAATTTTAACTGTAATACACATGATTTTGGACTTATTTGTTGTTTGTTTCGTTTTGATAACTGCATTATAATTATTCAGTTGAGATATTATATGAAGTTCTGTTGATTGCTGAGTCCCATAGATTGTTAAGAAGCATATTCATTAATTTAGTGCCATTATGAATAAAATATAATGGAACTTTTCCCATTAAATTTTGTTTAGTATTTTACAGCTTAATGCCACTGTGACTAGTAAACATACTTTAAATGATTGTAATCCTTTAATATTTATTGAAACTATTTTTAGGGGTCACAATAAGGTCCATTTACATAAATTTTCTATAGTATCTTAGCAATAGTTTCTTTTTTTGTTAGCTGCTATGTCCTATATATGTTTAAGTCATTGTTAATTTTAATTTACAGATCTTCTGTAACAATATTGAGAGATTTTCCTATTAAAAAAATTATCCATTGAGAAAATTGTTTTCAAATCTTCTACAATGGGCTGGGTGTGGTGGTTCATACCTGTAATCCCAGTACTTTGGGAGACTGAGTGGGGAGGATGGCTTGATCATGGGAGGTGGAGGTTGGAGTGAGCTGTGATCGTGCCACTGCATTCTATCCTGGGTGACAGAGGTCAAACTCTGTATTTAAAAAAAAATTGTCTATTATGATTATATAATTAACGATTTCTTCCCTTCAGACTGTTCATTTATAAAAACATATTTTAGAATAATATGAGTTACACTGAAATTTAGAAATGTGTTATCTTCCTAGGAGTTTGATTTCATTATGAAAAGTTTTTCTTTACTGTTGGTAATGTTTCCATCCTTAAAGTTTACTCTTGCTAATATTAAGATAAATGCCTTAAGTTTTTATTGCTTATTGATTTCATGAAGAAAAATTAGATTTAAAACTTTCTATATGCTTAATATTTGCTTATGTTGACTATAAGTCTCATATGTATGACTTTATCTTTTTTATTTTATTTGATATTTGTCTTTTTCTCAATGTATCTATTTTATTTATATATAATGTAAATTCTTGGCATATTTGAATTTAAATCTACTTTCTATTTATTTGTTTTCTATTTTGCCCACTTATTGAAGCTTTATTTTCCCTATTCGTTATTTTTTGAATATATATATTCTAAAAGAAAGTATTTTCAAATAAAATCATATGTAATAAAATTATCCGAACACACATGGATATATGTGATTTTATATTTTCTCAAAGTTAAACTCAAGGAATGTTACTGTTTTATCTCTTTTATAGTCATATTTTCAGTCTATGTTCAACCATAAAGGCACAATGCAGTAAAGAAAGATAATATTTTAGAATATATTAATGATATTTATAAAATCTTTTAAATAATCTCCTCAATTAAAATGCACCAGCTCCTCCTTTCCTTTACAACAAAAATTACTTCTGAAAGAATTAATATACTAAGTCTTAAGTCTGAATTATCTCTTAAAAACCCTTTCCATTGGTTTTTCTGTTTTACTGGTCTCTTTAATTTTTTTTTATTTAAGAAATAAAATGGACATTTTAGAATGGATGTGGTGGCTCATGCCTATAATCTCAGAACTTTGGGGGACCGAGGTGGGTGGATCATCTATCACCTGAGGTCAGGAGTTTGAGACCAGACTGGCCAACATGGTGAAACACCATCTCTAATAAAACTACAAAAATTGGCTGGGCATGGTGGTGGGTGCCTGTAGTCCTAGCCTCTTGGGAGGCTGAGGTAGGATAATCGCTTAAATCCGGGAGACGGAGGTTGCAGTGAGCTGAGATTGCACCACTGCACTCCAGTCTGGGTGACAGAGTGAGACTCTGTCTCAGAAATAAATAAATAAATAAATAAATAAAAAGAAAGAAAGAGAAAGAACACATTTTTATTGCAGAGCTTTTAAGATTTTATTTTTTTCTAGAAAATGATTTCTGAACAAATATTAGAATTTACATAAACAAGAGTTTAAGTTGTCAAATGTCTTATTTATGATTTACTTATATACATTTTAAATTGACTTAGAACAAAATTTTAAAAATCTATTTAAAATATATTGAGTTTTCTCTTATTTAAAAAATTAAATACAACTATTAATATTAAATTAGAACTTATTTTTTTATCTGATAATACTGACATCCACAAAGGCACAATGCGGTAAAGAAAAATCATATTTTAGGATAGATTAATGATATGTATAAGGTTTTTAAAATAAACTTCACTTAATTGACATGCACCAGCTCCTCATCTCCTATACAAAAAAATTAGTGAGTTCATTTTCCAGCACACTCTGAGCTACTCTCACTAATTGAATGGTGGCTTAATGAAAACCATTTTTATTTGATCCCAAATATTGTTATATAAGATGGTTTTAAATTTTTATTACATATTTTAATAAAATTTTTGATAAATAGTTGTAATTCAAATTTAAAAATAAGAACTTTTACAATTTAAACTAAATGTTATAGAAAGTCAAGACATTGAACTTGCTAATAATCATGCTATCTATCAAATTAACTGTGGGCAAAATGATTGGAAAATAAAATCCAAAATAAAATTTTTAAAATTATCCTATTTTTTAAAATATTATCCTATCTATGTGTTAATAAATGTTTTGACGCTCTAACTCTTAAAATAACTCTAAAAATGGAAATAAGTGATTCATCACAGTTATGTTAATGTAAATATGTCCCACAGAAAAATAAGTAAAAAGAAAAGACTCAGTCAAAAACAATAACAGAAAGCCTTTGAATTATATTGTTTGGCAAGTTAATAGTATAGTAAAATTGAAAGAAAAAAGTGTTTAATTATATCATATTAGTTTTTTATGTCTCCATGCTCTGTTTACCTTTTTTGACTAATCAACCTCCTATAGTTTCTGATCCTCTTGGTTAAAAGTCTTCTATTATAGCAAAGATGAATAATTATATCCAATGAAAATCAAAAATTATGTTTTTCTTATCGTGGTAGCTAGTGTGTTCTAAATCATCTGGGATTTATCCTGGAAATTGTAGCTTTGCTTATTCATTTTTCAATGTGGAAACTAGGATGAAAGTTATGTCAGATCCTAGTTTTTAAGGAAGTTTCAATTATTTGACAATGAAATAAAGAAGGTTTTAAAGCCTCTTCTCAACCACTTGGCATGACCTCCTGTAGCTCCACTGGAAAACGTCAAAACCCTGGTTACTTAATATTGGCATTGGAAAACCTATCACTCTACAGTTTATCCCAAATACTGAAGGTATATTCATGTGTCTACCATTTTTTGCTTACTTAATTTTAAAGAATTTTTGACTGTCAGTCTAGAAAACAATTCCAAATATTGGTTGAAATATGTCCCAAGGCCGGGCACGGTGGCTCATTGCCTGTAATCCAAGGACTTTGGGAGGCTGAGGCAGGCAGACCACTTGAGGTCAGGAGTTTGAGACCAGCTTGGCCAACATGGCGAAACCCCCATGTCTACAAAAAATACAAAATTTAGCCAGGTGTGGTGGTGTGCACCTTTTGTCCCAGCTATTTTGGAGACTGTGGTAGGAGGATGGCTTGAGCCTGGGAGGCAGAGGTTGCAGTAAACTGAGATTGTGCCACTGCACTCCAGCTTGGGCTATAGAGCGAAGCTCTATTTCAAAAAAAGAAAAAGAAAGTCCACAGAGCACTGTTCCGAATAAGGTGTAGGAAAGGGAAAAATGACAAAACTCTTCAATAGTATCACATAATATTCACTTTTTTTTCTATTGTTTTTGTTTTGTTTTTATTTTTTCCTGGTTAAAATATTATTCATCCAGCTTTACCTCATTGTTTTGATGTACACTGGATATTCTGTGACTAACAAGTTTTCCTTAAAAATTAGGATCTAACAGAACTTTCATCCTAATTTTGACATTGAAGAATGAATAAGCAAAGCTATTTTTATTCCCAGGACAATTTAGTTTATTTTGGTATAAATTACAAGCATTTCTGGGCAGCATAAAAAAACACAAGCAAACCTCAGTGTTGATGCATTTGTTTGTAGATGATTTCTCACAGAAGCAAGTGCAGCTAAAGTGGGGAAAAAAACGACTGCCAGTCAATTCAGAATTGAATTTCTAAGAAATACAGAATCTACATTTCTAAAAGTTTGAAAATACATTTATATAGACTATAAGTAGCTTTTCAATGACAACTAATATCTCATAAGGAAAGCCTAAAGCAGTATTCTCAAAGTCTTTCTCTAATGGTATTGTTAACCTGAATTTCCCAGTGTTTGATGTTAATATGCTTTAAATTAATTTTAAACTAGTGAAGTTTCCTGTGTCCTTAGGGTCCTGATACCTTCCATATCACTCTTGACCCTGGCAGCTTCAATTCAATTGAAATTACTTGACATCCCTTATGAAAAGCCTTTGATGTAATTCAGACTTGACTCAGACTGAATCTACTCTGAAGTAAAAAGAAAGAAAGAAAGAAAGAAAGAAAGAAAGAAAGAAAGAAAGAAAGAAAGAAAGAAAGAAAGAAAGAAAGAAAACAAAACACAATTTTCTAAATCTCTTTTTCAGTTTGACTTTGTCATCTTCCTTTTTGTTTAGAACTTCTGAATCATAATTTCATTTGATCAAATAACTTGTGACCCATTTTTACAGTGCAATTAATCTACTTGCTGGAAACTGATGCAATGTGAAAAACCACAGGTAGTGTAAGTTTTGGATACTCCTAATAATATTTGATATTTAAGGTCACTGCTTTATTATAATTAAAAGTTCAAGAATTACCAGATATTGTACATATAGGGCACTAAATGACTTTGAAGTGACTTTTTAAAGACTTCTGGGCACATCACCAGTATATACTTGGTTAGAACCTAACATCAAGAATATATTAGAGCATATAGTTTGTTTCCTGTAATATCATAGAGACAGAATATTACAGATCATCCCTGTATCATACACAATTGTCTCACTGCCATAAAAACCCTCTGGGTTCTGCCTATTCATCTTTCCTTTCCTTTAACTCTGGCACCAACCACTAGCACACACAAATGTCCAGAAGGTAGGAAGAAACAAGTAAATATGTTTAATTAAAATTGATTTGTCCTATTACTATAAGTGCTGTAATGCAACATTTAAGACTGTCCGGTTAACTTAATAGGATAGAACACCTGCTAATTATTTCTGCTAAGATACACATAACAAAAGCATCACCATTTCTCTCAATGGTTGTCATATGTAGTCAACAAAAAATTTGTTTTATTTTGAGAGATTCTAGGAGTATTAGAACAGTGACGGCTGCGGCATATAAACATGATGGCCATCCCAGGACTGTGAGGTTATGGTGCTTAGACAATTAGACAAGAAGGCTCCCAGCAGTGGACCTGGCTCTGGTGTAAGAACACCGACGACAGCACAGCCCTTTACTTCTGCAGTGTGAAGGGAGGAGGGTTAGGAGGAGTTGGGAAGTGCTAGTGCAGGGGTTGTTTCTAAGGCCTTCTTTGGAGAATGAAAGAAGAATGGGGGAAGGATTTGGGGTCTATGGGGTCCTCTAAGTTTCCTTCTGTGAGTTTATCCAGTGATTTGGGTAGGAGGGCAAAACCTGGTATCCAGAGGCGAAAGTATCCTATAATGCCTAGGAAAGAGAGAAGCTCTTGTTTAACGGAAGGGATTGGGGTTTGGGAGATTAACCGGACATGGTTGGCAGGGAGAGTGTATGTGTGCTGATGGAGGATTATTCCAAGATAGGTAATGGAAGGGGCAGAAATTTGAGCCTTAGAAGGGGATACTCGGTATCCATTAGAATCTAGAAGTTGAAGGAGTAGGAGGGTGACCTGTTGGGAGGATTTGTAAGAGGGGCTGCCAAGGAGAAGATCACTGACATACTGTAGGAGGTAGGAAGTGGAAGGGTGAAAGGAGAGTAGGTCATGGGTGAGAGCTTGGCTAAAGTAATGAGGGCTATCTCGGAAACCTTGGAGAAGAATAGTCCAGGTTAACTGCTGGGACTGGAGGGTGTCAAGGTTAGTCCAAGTAACGGCAAAAAGGGATTGGGAAGAGGGGTGCAAAGGGATATCAAAGAAGGCATCTTTGAGGTCCAGGACAGAATAATGGGTTGTCATAAGAAGGTATGGAGGAAAAGCGAGTATAGGGGTTTGGCACCACAGGATGAAAGGGGGGCACTATTTGATTAATAAGGCAAAGGTGTTGGACTAACCTGTAGGAGTTTTCTGGTTTGGGGACGGGTAGGATGGGGTTGTTGTAGGGAGAGTTAATGGGAACTAAAAGGTCAGGTTGTGGTAAGTGAAGTAATAACAAGCTTTAGGTCTTTTAACACTTGTGCAGAGATGGGAGGCTGGTGCTGTGGGGGATAATGGTAGTTAGGTTTCAAGGGGATGATGAGGGGTGAGTGACTTGTAACAAGGGATGGGTAGGTGGTGCTACACACCTGAGGGTTAAGGCAGAGGGACATACAGGGAGCTATTGAGGGAGGTATGGGTTAGTGAAGGAGGATGGCAATGAGGTGTGGCTGTATCCCAGGGATAGTTAGAGAGGTAGTCAATTTTGCTAGGATATCCCGGCCTAACAAGGGAATAGGACAGGTGAAGATGATTAGGAAAGAATGTGGAAGGGTGTGCGTGCCTAATTGACACCAGACTTGAGGAATTTTGAGAGACCTAGAAGCTTTGCTGTCAATTCCCACAATAGTTACGGAGGCTAAGGACACAGGTCCTTGAAAAGAGGGCAGCGTGGAGTGGGTGGCTTCCTTATCAACTAAGAAGTGGATGGACTTACCCTCCAACTTAAGAGTTACCTGAAGCTCAGTGTCCATGATGGTCCAGGGCCTCCGAGATGTTTGGGCAGCATCAGTCTTCAGCTGCCAGACTGAGGAGATCTTGGAAGGATTTGGTCAAGGAGCTTTGGTTGGAGCTCCAGGGACGGTAATGTGAGTCGAACAGTCTGATTTCCAGTGGGGGCCTACACAGGCGGGGCAGGGCTCAGGCGGAATCCTGGGCTGTGGTCATTCCTTGGCCCAGTGGCCAGGTTTCCAGTACTTGAAGCAAGGTCTTGGAGGGGCAGCTGGATGCTGCAATCTGGGTGCTCTGAATTCTTTGTGAGCCAGTAGTATGGTTGGGATTTGTCTTAAGGCAGAGGCAAGAATCTGTAGTTCTGAGATGCGCTACTGCTGGGCAGCTTCTTCCCTATTATTGAACATCTTGAAAGCGAGGTTGATTAATTCCTGCTGTGGAGTTTGAGGGCCAGATTCTAATTTCTACAGCTTTTACCTAATATCAGGGGCTGACTGGGTGATTAAATGCACATTAAGAATAAGGTGACCTTCTAGCCCTTTAGGTTCTAATTCTGTATATCACCTGAGTGTGGCAGCTAGATGGGCCATAAACTGAGCAGGGTTTTCATCCTTGTTTTGAGTGTTCTCCTTTAGTTTGTCATAATTGATAGCTTGTATGCAGCTATCTGAAGCCCTTCAACTAGAGAGGAAATCATGTACTTTCACCTGGCTATGCCAGGGCACCCTGCAGGTAGTCCCACTGAGAGTCCTCATGGGGCACTGCTCTGGTGCCTGCCCTCGTGACTTAAGGCACCGGTGATCATCAGTGTAAAACTGAGCTAAGGTCCAAACCCGTTCTTGTTCTTCACAGGTGAGAGTAGAAGTAAGGATGACATTTAAGTCACTCCATGTGAGATTATAAGACTGGGTTAAGTATTGAAATTCTTGTATATATTTGGTGGGGCGTGACAGGAAAGAGCCTAGACACTGAGAGATTTGGAAGGGGTCTGACAGAGAAAAAGAAATGTGTACCCAGAGTATTCCTTTAGCTCCTGCCACTTCACAAAGGGGAAATAGTTGGATGGGAGAAGGGGAATTAGCTGCAGGACAAAACTGTAAGCTGAACCAGGTATGAGGTGGGTTGGTGATGGGAGGGGTATGAAAAGGTAGGTTGTGAGCAGAGGAAAAGAAGGAAGGCTCCGGGGAAGGAAGCAGGGAGGAGAGAGATCAGAAGAGCCTATGGACAAGGAGGATTCACAGCAGAGGTGGGAGGGACGGATGGAAGGGAGAGAAGAAGAATTTGGGATGGGTCACACTGAAAGCAGAGGTTAGGAAGGGACTGGAGTGTAAAAAATGCCTGGACATGGGGCACTTCAGATCATTTGCTCATCCTATGACAAAAATTGTGTAAGTCTTGCAAAATACAGAAATCAAAAGTGCCACTGGGAGCCATTGTCTAATTTATGCCGAGGCTAGGCCATATTACAGAAGAAAATTAGACATTTAGGCTTTCGATCAGGTGAAAGTCGAAGGGGTTTCAGGTTTTTGAGGACACAGGCCAGAAAGGAAGAGGGAGGGATGGAGGGTGGTAGGTTGCCCATGTTAGACTAGACAGGATTGGAGATAAAGATATAGATGAGGTGGAGAGCAACCACTGGGATCCTCAGCAGGCATCCCCAACTGGGTCCTGGGCTGTACAAATGTTGAAAGGCCAAGGCAGGCATTCCCGCTGTTGACCAGGCACCAAGGGAAGACTGTCTTCCCAAGGAGAGTCTATGACCAATGTTGGATTTCTTGAAACATGATGGGAGGTGTCATCACTGTCTCTATTTAAGAAGAGGAAACTTTTAAAGAGAAATGGAGATTATTTACTTGATCTGAAGGTAAATAATACCTGATCCGAAGATAGAATGTTTGCACACACACACACACACATCCTATCTATCTATCTACT
This sequence comes from Cacajao melanocephalus, assembly GCA_963573385.1. NCBI lineage: Eukaryota > Metazoa > Chordata > Mammalia > Primates > Pitheciidae > Cacajao > Cacajao melanocephalus. The sequence continues at coordinate 28,725 of CAUYLG010023280.1, read as the reverse complement.
TATCTATCTATCTATATAGCTAGCTGACTTCTGACCATAGAGGTGTTTTTTAAGAAATTCTGTCAAATCTCTATATCTCAAATCTCCTACCAGCTTTTAGCCATTACAAACAGGTATTTTTGGCTTTTGGATTTCTTTACCAAACATACTCTCCTACCCTCCCAAGTGAAACCAGTAAGCCTTAACAAAGGTTATGAATTGACCAAGGATACATGAGGTGTCTCCAAAGTTCAGTGCAGTCCTAACAAGATCCAGAGTCTCCGCAAAGGTAGCTGAATGAAAAAGTTTTATGAGCCACAAATGGAGCACAACTCACATTTCTGTTTGGCCATGTTCTCTAGGGTCTCAGATTCTTAGCTGACCATCTATGTGCAGTGGCCCAAAAGCCCTTTATGCACCCATACCCATAGGTGGAAGAATACAGGAAATCAAAAGTTGTCTATAGAAGGGAAAGAGATCAGTAAATGGCAAGAGACACACAAATACGAAGCCAAAAGGGCCTGATTCCCTAATTGAGAATATGAACTACCGGAGTACAAAATGGAGCAGCCTCCATCTTTAATCCAGCATGGAATTATAAATGGGTAACTTGATTGTACAAGAATTTTAACTTTATTTCAGCTTAGGGTTTTGTTCTTTAGTCAAGAGAATTTTTAAGGCTACCCATGACACTATTAAATGTCCTAAAAAATTTGACCTACTCTTCATTCTTAAATATTTAAGCTGCTGGAGTTTGTGATGGTAGCTGATCAGTGACTGTTTCCCTTAGAACAAACATTCTCCATAAGAACACTCATCTTAACTAGGAGTCCCTTTGAGTGCCCTAAATGAATATAAGTATTCTCTGAAAACTTTATGTACTAGCTGAGTCTGAATGGATTGGGAACCACACCACCCATCCTTCCTTTCCTGCAAACACAGGGCAGGCAGAGATTTTCACTCCAGGATCCAGATGGAGGAAACCCAGAGGCAGGGAAGGAACTGGGAATAAATTAGAAAGAAAAGAAGGGAAGGAGTGGAGAGAAATAAGGCCTCTAAATCTTTAACCTAAAAGTGAAAGATCCCAAATTTGGGAAAACTTATCTGGCTTTCTTCAAGTGAGATAAGTGAGACAGCTGTGCATTGACTTCCGATCACCCCGGAGCAACCCTGGGTTTTCCACTGATCCTATACTCAACTGAAGAACAGTAAGGTTCATAAATTTAGAAAGAAGAGCTTTATTTCTTACAAAGGGTTTCAGCCTGCAGAATGACCATTCTGGCAAGCTGGGAAGCACAGCTGCTGGCTAGAAGTGAGAAACAGACAATTTGAAGGGAGAAAAATAATGCAGAGATTTATGCTAAACAGGGTGGTCAGATACAGGTATTCAATGAGCTATGAAAGATTCATTAATATTTCCAAAAGAAGAAACATTCACTTGTGCACTTGAGCTTCATGCCTCCCCATGGGACCCATGTTTAGGTAATGGCAGTGTTAGCATAATCAAGCGAGAAATTTTTGGCCCTCTAATGTGTGATATGGTTTGGCTGTGACCCCACCCCAATCTCATCTTGAATCATAGGTCCCATAATCCCCACGTGTAATGGGAGGGACACAGTGAGAAGTAATTAAATAATGGAAGCAGGTTTTTCTCATGCTATTCCTGTGATAGTGAATAAGTTTCATGAGATTCATGGTTTTATAAGGGGCAGTTCCCCTGTACATGCTCTCTTGCCTGCCATCATGTAAGACATCCCTTTGCTCCTTCTTCATCTTTTGCAATGATTGTAAGGCCTCCCCAGTTATGTGGAACTGTGAGTGCATTAAACTTCTTTTTTTCTTTTCTTTTTTTTTTTTTTTTCTTTTTTTGAGACAGAGTCTCACTCTGTTGCCAGGCTGGAGTGCAGTGGTGCAATCTCTGCTAACTGCAACCTCCAGGTCTTGGGTTCAAGCGATTCTCCTGCCTTAGACCCTCAAGTAGCTGGGACTACAGGCACGTGCCACCATGCCCAGCTATTTTTTGTATTTTCAGTACAGACAGGGTTTCAACATGTTGCCCAGGATACTCTCGATCTCTTGACCTCATGATCCACCTGCCTCGGCCTCCCTAAGTGCTGGGATTATAGGTGTGAGCCACTGTGCCTGGCTTACATTTCTTCTTCTTCTTTTTCTTTTTTGCTAAATAAATTACCATGTCTCAGTTATTTCTTCACAGCAGTATGAAAATGGACTAAGACAAGATGAAACAGAGGACAGAAAAGCTGTGCTTCCTCTGCAGGCTGGAGAGACCAATCCATGGTCAGTGGTGTCTCATCAGGAAGAAATGTTGGTCAGTTGTTTTGTCAAAACCACCAAAGGGAGGAGCGTTCAGCAGTTGACAATCTTTGAAAAGGGCTGGCTTTTCTTTAACCCTGAGTGGAGTAAGTGTAATTGTATTAGCGATAGAAGGGCCAAAACAAAGTTTATTCAAAGTCCCATCGCATCATGGTTGGGAACTCAGTTTTAAGGTTTTGACAACAGGGTTTTCTTGTCAGTTGGGCGCCTTAGGCTTTTATTTTTATATCTCATTCTACGGAAGAATATGACACTTTATTTGCTTAAAATAATGCATTTACTACTCTGAATATCATTTTCCAGTGTGCTGTTTTCTCAGTTCCTTAAAAAACTATTTTTCCCAATACTTTTCTTAATCTAAGTTGTGCTGTTAGTGAGGATAGTTAATATTCATATTTTATGAATATGCACAGAAAATGTTTCAATTACATAATCTTCGAAATTAGTGCTGTCTTAATGTACTTTGCGTTAATGAGTTTGCTAATGATATTTATTTACTTGTGGGGTAACACTAATTTTCCCAAATTTAGTGTTGATGATATTTATGCAGAATATTTGAAAGAGAAAATTTCAACTCTTATATTTTAACTAGCTTGTTTGAGTTCAGTTTAATTACGTTGTATGCTACGGTATGAACGTATCCTCCAAACTGCATGTGTTGGAAACTTAATACCGAAGATGTATTTTGATTCTAGGTAGAGGCTCCAGTGATAGGACTAGTGGCTTTATAGGGAAAGTAAGAGAGAACTGAGCTGACACATATGCTCTTGCCTTCTCACCATTTGAAGCCCTTCATCATGTTACGATGCTGCAAAGAGGCTCTCGCGAGATGGTGGCATCTTGCTGTTGGATTTTGCAGTCTTTGGAAACATGAGCTAAATAATCTTTCTTTCTTTATAAATTACACAGTCTTCTTTATTATGTTATGGCAATAGAAAACAGACTAAGACTTTGTATGATCATCAAACATGTTTTGAATTCATTATGCTTAAAAATGTAATATTTATCTAAGATACAGGATGTGTGGTGATGCATCACTGTATATTAATGGACAAAAATATATATTCAACAAAGATACTGGACAACAGCATATATGGTATGAATGTTTGCAACAATGAGTTATCACACCAAGCCTTGGAGTTGGGTGGCATGAATATAATGTATCTGTGAAAACAAGTGTGTGCACAGATATTTTATCTGCTGATTTCTTCTAAAAACCCTATTTTATCCTTTATAGTATACAGTTAGAACTAGTTATAACTAGTTTCTAATTATAGCTAGAAAGCAACTATAGTGTTAGGTACTTCATAGGATAGACATATACTTTGCTATAATCGTGTGAATATTTTTACTAACGAAAAGTGAGTAAAAATGTTGTACCACTTCTGGTAAAACATTATTGAATATAGAATGTAGTTTTCTCAGCAGTGTCTCTTTCAGCATCTGAATACAAAAGATAATAAAGTTCTGAAGGTGCAGTGCTATAAGACAGAAAAAGCCTACGTTCTTGAATCACTGCATGGAAGAGAGCCACCCAACAACTAAGAGCATATCAGCCTTAGACTGTTGCGTGAACAAGAAGAAAATACCTATTTTCTTTTAGCTTCATTCATTTTTGCACTGTTTTTGACAGCAGTTTAGCATATGCTAACTAATGTAAAGTACAATCAGGCATTAAAACTAAAAAGGTTACAACGAAGCTACGTGTTGCAAGACTAGCTAAACGTTAGTTGAGATTGAACCAGATGACTGAAGAGCATCAAATCACTTTTGGACAAGATGTTTCAATGAAGCCCTTGAGGTTACAAAATAATAGTCCAAAAATATTTATGAAGCATCTCTTACATAAGTCACTTATGTATATACTAGAGATGCAATTAGGATAGACATATACAGAATATAGGCTGCAATATAGGCTGCACACTACTATACAACTCAAGGAAGTCTCATTTAGACTATGTGGAATACAGCACAGTTCTCATAGATTACAATGACAATTGTGCCCTTAGAGTTATCAGTACTTGATGACCTACATACAATCGTGAATCAAGCAAACAATCTTATTGCTTTTATAACACTTAAAGTCTAGAGAAAAATTGGCAATAATTTAAATTACAAAATGCAAACAAATATTGTATTTTAATAAGTTTTAGGAATAAAAATTAAACATAGAAATAGAATAATCATGGTTGGGCACAGTGGCTCACACCTGTAATCCCAGGTATTTTGGGAGACTGAGACAGGAATATTGGAAGGCTGAAACAGGAAGATTTTTTTGCTTGATACAAAAAGATTAAGACCAGACTGGGAAACACAGCAAAATCTCCCTCCAAAAATATAAAAGTTAGCCTGGCATGTTGACGCATACTTCTAGTTCCAGCTACTCAGGTGGCTAAGGCAGGTGGATCACTTGAGTCCAGGACATCAAGGCTGCAGTGAGCCAAGATTGAGCCATTGTGCTTTAGCCTTGATGACAGAGCGAGACCCTGTCTCATAGAAATAATCATGATAATAATAAAATATGGTAATTTATATAGGGTTTTCAGAGAAACCCTCATAATGGGAGTAGTGTGTGTGAGTAAAACTTGTAGATACTATATGACTATTTTAGGGAAATTCATTTTGGGTATGAGGAAACACAAGTGTCAAAGCTTGAATAATGGCATGTGCTTACTTCATATTCCATAAAGAACAAGAAAAGCAGTGTGGACAGGAGGTGGTGAGGAAAGTTGACAATATGATAAAATGAGTTTGAAGTGCTATACATGCTAAATAATGGAAGACTCTGTGGGTGTCCAAGGCCTTCAGAATTTCATTTTAATGAAAATTATCAGTGTGAGAAGGTGTTCCATAATCAAGTCAACAATTTGAAGAAATAGGAAATACTAAATATGTTCTAATGTTGCTGAAAAGTAATGAAAGGTAAATACTCTGAGTTGTGATTTGTCTTAGGATTCTAAAAATTATAACTAGCTCACTAGTGTTTCCTTATTAAATAAAATTAGTCTGAGAATTGGAAGTAGTCCATCATTAAGTAACAGCTATTCTGACACCATCTAAACCAATTCATCTTTAAATTATATTATTGCTATGGCATTTTAGGTAAGAAACTTAGAAATCTAACACAGAATATAAATCAGTTTTGTTTTACTCAGAGTAATGTTTTCTTGACTGAGAAGGATTATGTTTGGAGGTCTTGAACTGTTCCTCCAGCTAAGAAAATGACTTTTAAAGAAAGGAAATCTAATCTGTCTAATGAGGTGATTTTTATGTAGTGTGCTTGGCAATACAAACTCAGGCATGACAATATTCAATACTATTCTGAGAATTTAAAATGACCCTAGCAATTTATTCTAGCAGATAGACCAGAAAGATATACTTAAAATCATCCTGTTAGGGGTAAAAATTTTGAAAACTCTTATAGGCTTTTTAATAGTGAATATAGGTTATTTATGTCATTGCATATGGAACTGCATAATGCTCTAATAAAAAATTTGCCATTAACTTTACAAATGGCAAATTCGTCTGTGACAAATTGGGTTCATGAAGTGAATCATGTAATCAATAGGTTTGGGACAATATTTTCATAGGTACCCCTGAGGCTCTTTATGTTTTTCAGAATTGTCTATCCTGTCAATAGCACATAGGAGGCTTTTTTGGCAAATGTAAGTTTGACTAGGATATTTAATCAGTGTCAGATATTTTCCAAGGGCCATGAGCTTTCTTACCAGAAAGCATGATACTGAAATTCAATACAAGCCTGTGAACTGAGTTTTACGTGTAGGCATCAGTTAGAGTGATGACATGCTAAGGGACTTGATATAGTGGACAGCTGGCAGCCACTTGCCAGCTGTGAATGATCATTTTTGTACTCAAACAAGTGACAGAGACTAGACTCATGTTTCTGTCATTCAAAAAAGTAAAAGGACAAATGCAGAAATTCCTTTCCCTCTCACAATTCATGGGTGTACCACAGTTTAGGAATCTCTATATCCCTAAAAGTGAAGGAACTCTAGTAAAGAAGAATATCAACTTACCTAGGGAAACTCCAAATGTCAGTGAAATTAAAAATAAGCAAAATAACAAGACATCCAGAATGGGTGATTCCAAGTGAAAAAAAAAATAGTGGAGAAAACCTATAACCAATTTGTGAATCAGTGTACCAATCAGTTAAGAGAGCACATAAACAATTATACTGTCTCCTTCACATTTACTTATTTTTTTCAAGATTCACTTATTCGTTCCACAATAGTTCAACAGACATTCCTTACTACTCTACCATAAGTTAACCTTTTAGGGATTCAAAACAAACCATTTTTTTCTAAATAGAATACCCACAGTATTGCTGGATTTCACATGGCTGTAACTTCTGGTTAATACAAATATGGAGAAAACACATGCAATCAATTTAATTTTTTTTAAAATTATAGTGTGTGTGTGTTTGTGTGTGTGTGTGTGTGTGTGTGTGTGTGGTGTGTTTAATCCAGATATAGAAATGATAGGTAAATTCTTATTTGGCAAGAGAGAAAGGAGCTCAACAGCAACTTATCCTTTCTGAAATTCATGGTTGGATGTGTTGGAGACTGAAACTAAATGTAAGGTAGGTTGCATCTTCATAACATTTACAATATATTTAGTACAGTGTAGTTACAAATGCAAACAATTAGGAAATATACGATTAAGTACTAAAATTGGGTGAAGGACAATTAATGCTAAGATCAGACCTCATAAACAATACAGTGCATCCTAGAACAGACACAAACATTAGGAAAATAAAAACTAACCTACGATGTAGAGACAGAAATAAACAGCAAATATTTTGCCCTGAAAGTGTGTTCAACCACTCTCTAATTTTTGTATTGAGAAAATTTAGCACTAATAAAAATGATAAAGTATCATTAGGGTTAATTTAAAGAGAATGTCAAATTTATGAAAATACTTATAGACTCAGAGAATACCTAAGTATATAGCTTTGTCACCTGAGGGGGTCTAAGAGCAGTGACTCTAGTAGTAACAAGCACAAGTAATCTTGGTTTTAATACAATTCTCCAACAAAAAGAGCCAGAGCTCCTTGGAGAATTAGCTTATTCTGTGACTGAGTCAGGAAATACAGTAGATAAAGTTGTATCATTTTGTAGTGTGAGAAAGCAAGGAAATACATTTTAAAAGTAAAAGAATGATGGGGATATGCCAAAGAGACACAGAACAGAAGCAAAATGGAAAGAATTCCTAATGGTTAAAGCTGGAATAATGTGACCCATAATAAATAAAATAATAGTATTGGATTTTACCCCAAAATATAAAATAAATATCCATGTTCTAATACTGATATAATACAGGATTGAATAAATAAATAATGGGAAAGAACTGATAAATCTCGAAAACAGAATAATTTCAAACCAATGATGTAGATTCTCCATCCTCAGGAAGGTGAAGCATAACTCCCCACTTCTTACATGTAGATCACATATTGATATTTTGTAGATGATTTTTATTTTCTGTCAGATTATGAAGATTTTCTTCTACTTTTAGTTTGCTCACAGTTTCTAGCATGTATGGATTTTAATTTTGTCAAATTTGTTGTCTGAATCTATTTTAATTTTGTGGTATTTATCTTTTATTGTATCAAAATGTTAAATTACATAGATTGATTTACAGGTGCTAAAGTAACCTTACATTCTAGGGATAAACTTTACTTACCAAATGTGTTTCTTTAAAATACTTTTATATTGCTTAATTTAATTAGTTAATATGCTGATATGTCTTTAAGTATTTTATATAGATATTTATGATGGATATTGGTGTGTAATTTTCTGTCATTATTTCTCTGTCTTTTTATTTTTTTTAGTAGAATGTCTTTTTCAGTTGAGATGTGTTCTCTCTCCCTTTTTTTCCAACAAAGATTATATATGGCATTTGTTATTTATGCCTTAATCTTAATAGAATCACCAGTGAAACCGTATGTACTTTGAGCTTTCCTTCTCAGAATGTCTTAAACCACAAATTTCATGTCTGTATTGAGATCACACTATTGAAGAATTCAGGGTTTTAATACACCAAATTGCCTCAACATGGTGCATTGATTATTTTGACCTAATTATTTTGAGAAGATAATTCTTACTACCAGTGACCGATAATTGATACAACAATGGATCTGTACAAATAAATTTCCTAAAATAACTTTTATATTCTTTCAACTTCACACTCTTTTGTATATCTCCTAATGACTCCTCTGGAATTTACTGCCCCTAGACTGGAATGCTCTCTCTTGCCATTTTTTTCATAAAATTTATTGTTTTTTGTCTGTAAAGTATAAAAGCTTTTTGCTTTGGTCATTTATTTAGGTCTTCACTCTCTTGTGAGGATGTATATGAAAAATTAATACAACTTGCTTGCTTTTCTCTTATTATACTGTTTTGTATCAATTTGTTTCCCAGAACCCAGCCAAAGATACCATTTAAAAACTCTTATGGGTAAAGGGGATATTTAGGATCCCCTACACTATAAATATATTTTGTATTTTATTCTATGCCATATTTTGCTAAATCATAGTTTTTTACAAATGTGTTTATCATCTATGTTGATGAATTTGTTTTTATAAAGTAGCTATCACAGAACTCTACTACTTTAATATCAGTCAGCTCCATGAAGGTATATCTTTACATTGACATATCTTTTCTTCCTGACATTGGCAAATTTCATACTGTTTTTTTTTTTCTTGATTCACCTACTTACATGTGTTTCTTCTTTTTAATTATCTTTATTAATTTTTCCAAAGAGGCAATGTTTGGCTTAATTGTCTCTATTCTTTGTCTCTGTTCTCTTGCTTCCAAGTTTTGGCTCACCTCCAGAATCTGCCAGCTTTTGTATACTCTTAAATGCCATAAGTTAATTTGATTTTTGAATTTAGTCAAAAATTTATAATTGTTAAATATGGGAGAGCTGGGTCCGGCAGGATCTTAGCCATATCAGAGTTGCAAGTCAAACAGTGGCATTTTGAAATTTAAAAAAACCACATCTCATATTCAAAAGTATGAGTTAAATCTACACACTATGATAGCTTGTCTCTAACATCAGCCATGAAAGAGTATCCAAGAAAACATATCCATGACAGATAAACTTCATATTAAGTTTCCAGATATTCTTTGTAATAGTACTTTGCAGTTTAAATTTTCTGTGACATGCAAGAAGAAGTATTTAAAATATTGCGTTATTCAAGTGTAATTCTTTTCGTGCACATGTATTAATGTACAATTGATAATCTAATGGCAGTAAATAACTTTTAACATGTTCATTAAATAAAAATATTCTGAAATGCATTAATATTTAGAAAATGACAGTAATGTATTAGTCCTCTCTGTGTAGTTCGTATATATGAATTAATGATATTGATAGAATGAGTAAAGGTTAATCATCAGTTTTATTCATTATTTTGGTACATGTGGATGCAAAAGAAATAAACTATGTTCATATAATTAAGTAAATTGGAATTGAAAGTCTCATTTTATAATGTTTATTATTTACTTCTTTTAAATTTTTGTCTTACGTGCCAAAAATCATGTAAAATATAATATGAAATTTTAATTGTCATATTCTAATTTTGGTAAAATCTAAAACTTTGAATTCTCCAAGTTTCAAAAGATTTATTATGAAGTCATTGTTACAAAGTTATTGGCTACTATCAGGCAAATTACTCTTTAAATTGAAGGCAGCTTTTTTAACCTAAAAAATACTGTAAAATATTGTTATTTTAAATACTTAAGTGTAAATAATTTTTATAAGATATCTTTTATAAATATGTCTTTAAGTATTTTATATAGATATTTATGATGGATATTGGTGTGTAATTTTCTGTCATTATTTCTCTCTCTTTTTATTTTTTTTAGTAGAATGTCTTTTATAAATGATTTCAGTATAATTTCCTTGAAATATTGTGATTATAGGTTAGCTTGTTCAATTCATTGAAAATTACAGCACAGAATTCAGTTGTGAAAGGCATATTTTCTTGCCAAAAAGCAAAAATATACCTAACTTTTCATTAGAAAATATGTCATTTTATTATTGGTTTCAACAACATTATAATATTAATATAATACTCATTTTTATAACAATCATTTTACTTTTCAATTCTAATTCTAAGAACATATTACCATGAATTTAATATGCAGATGAAAATTTATCATGAGCCAATATACTTTGATTTTAATATGAGGTTTAGTCTTTAGAAATTGAAAGATAAAAAGCTCTCTAGATTATTTAATATGTTCCTTGATTAAAGAAGTCTTTGCTTACGTAAATATTGACTTTTAACTTGCTCCTTGGTTTTGGGCCTTCAAACCACAGAGAAACACATTATAATAAAGCTCATTTAATTGAGAGCTATAGATCTTTCTTCTACACAATGGGGCAGCATAGTTGTGAAAGGTGAGGTGAGAAAAGAGACGATGTATGGTCTCTCAACTGAATGCACATTTTCAGGCCTGTGCATTTCAGGTCAAATACAGCTTGGAATCAATCAGCTAGAAACTCATTACTTTAGTAATCTATACCTATGGGCTTCTTGAAAAGTTTTGTTTCAGGGCCACAGACCCTACCTAAGAAACATTCTTAGTCTTGATGAAAATAGCATAGCTTTGGTCTCATCTAAGCTACCATTGACTTTTCTTCACAGAATTATAAAAAAACTACTTGAAATTTCATATGGAACCAAAAAAGAGCCTGTATAGCTAAGACAATCCTAAGCAAAAAGAACAAAACTGGAAGCATCATGCTAACTGACTTCAACTATACTACAAGGCTACAGTAAACAAAACAGCATGGTATTGGTACCAAAACAGATACATAGACCAGTGGTACAGAACAGAGGCCTCAGAAATAGCTCCACACATCTACAACAATCTGATCTTTGACAAACCTGGCAAAAACAAGCAATGGAAAAAGGATTCCCTATTTAATAAATAGTGTTGGGAAACCAGACTAGCCATGTACAGAAAACTGAAACTGGATCCCTTCCTTACATCTTATACAAAAACCAACTCAAGATGGATTAAAGACTTAAACGTAAGACCTAAAGTCATAAAAACCCTAGAAGAAAACCTAGGCAATTTCATTCTGGACATAGGCATGGGCAAAGACTTCATGACTAAAACACCAAAAGCAATGACCAAAACAAAACAAAACAAAACAACAACAAAAAAAAGCCAAAATTAGCAAATGAGACCTAATTAAACTAAAGAACTTCTTCAGAGCAAAAGAAACTATCATAGGAGTGAGCAGGCAACCTACAGAATGGGAGAATATTTTTGCGATCTTTTCATCTGACAAAGGACTAATATCCAGAATCTACAAGGAACTTAAAAAAATTTACAAGAAAACAACCCCAGCAAAAAGTGGGTGAAGGATATGAACAACATTTCTCAAAAGAAGACATTGATGCGGCCGATAAACCTATGAAGAAAAGCTCATCATTACCAGTCATTAGAGAAATTCAAATCAAAACCACAATGAGATATGAGATACTATCTCATGCCAGTTAGAATGGCATTCATTAAAAAGACAACAAACAATAGATGCTGCAGAGGATGTAGAGAAATAGGAATGCTTTTACCCTGTTGGTGGGAATGAAACTTAGTTCAACCATTGTGGAAGACAAGTATCTAGAACCAGAAATACCATTTGACCCAGCAATCCTATTACTGGGTATATACCCAAAGGATTACAAATCATTCCATTATAAAGACACAGGCACACATATGTTTATCACAGCACTGTTCACAATAGCAAAGACTTGGAACCAACCCAAATGCCCATCAATGATAGACTGGATAAAGAAAATTTGACACATATACACCATGGAATACTATGCAGCCATAAAGAAGATGAGTTCATTCATTTGCAGGGACATGGATGAAGCTGGAAACCATCCTTGTCAGCAAACTAACACAGGAACAGAAAAACAAACACCACATGTTCTCACTCGTAAGTTGGAGTGAACAATGAGAACATAAACACACAGGCAGGGGAACATCACACACCAGGGCCTGACAGGGCGTGGGAGGCTAGGGGAGGGATAGCGTTTGGAGAAATACCTAATGTAGACAATGGGTTGATGAGTGCTGCAAAGCACCATGGCATATTTATACCTATGTAGCAAACCTGCATGTTCTGCACATATATCCCAGAATTTAAAGTATATTTAAAAAATAATAAATAAAATAAAATAAAAAATAAAAATAGTGGCCAGGCGCGGTGGCTCACACCTGTAATCCCAGCACTTTGGGAGTCTGAGATGGGTGGATCACGAGGTCAAGAGATCAAGGCCATCCTGGCCAACATGGTGAAACCCTGTCTCTACTAAAATATAAAAATTAGCTGGGTGTGGTGGCACACATCTGTAGTCCCTGCTACTATGCAGGCTGAGGCAAGAAAATTGCTTGAACCCAGGAGGCAGAGGTTGCAGTGAGCTGAGATCATGCCACTGCACTCTAGCCTGGTACCTGGCAACAGAGCAAGACTGTGTCTCAAAAAAAATAAATAAATAAAATAAAATAAAATAAAATAAAATAAAATAAAAATAGCATAGCTGAAGCATATGAGCTTATATAAATTTGAAGGTACTAGAAAAATAAAAAATAATAATGACATGACTAGACAAAATTAAAGAAACTTTTTGATACAAATCAGAAACATGTCTCTCTCTCTACATATATATACAGTTATTTATTTTATATATAATTACTAGCGATGCTTTAACACTTGTTATAGCCTATCAGACATTTAAAATAAAGAGTGATGCTTAACATTTTTCTATGTTTATCAGCTTATCAGCCATTTAAAGAGCTTCTTTTACAAGGCTACTATATGTTTTTGTTCATTTTTCTATTCAGTTGTCTGTATCTTATTGATTTATAGGAACACTTTATATACTCTGGATAGAAGCTTTTGAGAGTTATATATGCTGGTAAATATCTTGCAACACATTACAGTTTGTCTTTTTGTCTCTTAAGAAAGAAAACATCCTCTTACCTTTTCCCCCATCTGTGTTAAACCAGGGCAATAGTCTACTTTTTATTTTTGTGCCATTAAGTTAAGCTTTTGGCAAAAAGGACACAAATAAGACAAGTCTCTTTTTAATGTATAGTTTTTATATCATAGCCTTTAATTCTGGTATTTAATCTTCATGCTTCTTAGGCAGAATTTTATTTTTTCTATAGCTAAAACTTGCAAGAATCTTGTCAACCATTTAGAACTCAGGAGAGGGCCATGAGATATATTCTAAGAGCTTGTCCCTATATTAATGAAAATACTACCAAATGTAAACAAACTTACAATTCATTTTGTTTTTGCTGAAATTGTGTCCTTTTTCCATGAAAGACAAATTTCATAATAAGTGCCCAGATATGCTTTGTAATACCTCTTTGCAGTTCAAATTTTCTGTGACACACAAAAACAAATGTTTAAAATTGAATTGAATTTATCTGAAAGGGGTAAATGAGTCACAGCAAATGTGCGCATTTTTCACTTAAATACTCTCTGCGTGGCTGCTTAAACAATTCTCTTTTTCTCCAAATAGATTCGTAATCATGACTGAAATTTAATTCCAATAAATGAAATTGGTTTATTATTGTCAAGTAAATGTACACTATAATTGTGGAACAAAACATATATCTAGTTAATCACAGTATTCACCAGTGTCAATGAGATTAAAATATTACATTATTGCTTTCATAAATTGGAGAATTATCTTTAAGAAAGTGAATATCCTCAAAATAAATGGGGGAAATTACCTATCTGGCACTAGCTTAAATTGAATGGAATCCTGATGTGACAATGTAAAAATTCCTTTCCAATTAAAATTTCAATTTAAATTTACTTCAATTAAGATCTGTCTTCATAAATATGTTAGATTATTATCACTCTTTAGTAGGAAGTATACTACAATTCTTTTTCATTTGAACCAGCATGAGTGGTAGAACTCTCTAGAAGTTGTATGCTAAAACATGTTCTTGATATAATGCAGTGCTAAAGAAGAAATATTTACTCTTTACTTAGGAATTTGTTAATTTTACTATATAGAATTTATAAAGAACCTTCTCTGCATGTATAGTCAGAGTTAAAACATTTGTCTTTATTCAAAATAACTGAAGAATTTTAAAAGTGTGTGTGTGCGCACCCATGCTACTAAAAGAATTATGAAAAATACACTTCGATTAAACTAAATCTGTATCTGTAGTCAAGAGCTAAAATCGATCCTAATAAAAAATAATTTTAAATACCTTTGCATTACTTGCTCTTCTAAATGCAAAATGAAGCCACAGGGATGTTTGACAGATTATTCTTGGGAGCACCTGTTAAAATTGGAGGCTGATGTATATGTTAAACATACGAATGACTAAATGAGAAAAGTTCCAATTGTTATCCAGCTACATCTGGAGAAATCCTGATATTCAAGTCAGTTGTATTGAATTGTTTGGGTGCTGATAGTATGTATCCTTGCAGATTTCAATTCACAGCTAGGTTTACTATCCACCCCTTATGTCAAAAATTCCATTTTCTGCAGTACAACTAACTTTCATTAAGACTTGGTTATCAAGATTGCTAATTCTTTTTCTGAGATCAAAATTTTCATTTGCTTTATTCTTTTGTTGTTGTTCTTGTTATTTTTACTGAGATAGAATCTCGCTCTGTTGCCCAGGCTGGAGTGCAGTGGGACAATCTCGCCTCATTGCAAACTTCGCCTCCCAGATTCAGGTGATTCTTCGGCCTCAGCCTCCCAAATAGTATTATGTAAAACACGGTATATTAGCTTGTTTTGAAACTGCTATAAAGAATACCTGTTGCTGGGTAATTTATTATATAAAGCAAAGAGGTTTAATTGACTCACAGTTCCACATGGCTGGGAAGGCCTCAGGAAACCTACAATTATGGAAGGTGAAAGGGAAAGCAAGGACCTTCTTCATGTGGTGGCAGGAGAGGGAGAGTGTGCAGGGGAAACTGCCACTGTTAAAACCATCAGATCTCAGGAAAACTCACTATCATGAGAACAGCATGGGGGAACCACCATCATGATCCAATCACCTCTTACCTTGACATATGGGGATTACAATTTTAGATGAGATTTGGGTGGGGACAGAGCCAAACCATATCAAATGAGAACAACCAATATTAATGTTTCAGCTAAATAAACACTGAAAATAACAAAATAAAAATTTAAAAAATTGTAGTCATTCAAATTTAGGATTATAGACTATTAGAGTAAGAGGATCTCTGAAGTCAAATTCAGTCTCTTACTTTGAGTTTTTCTTTTGCAAGTAATAAAAACTAAACAATGAATGCTACAAGTATTTAATTCTTTTCACTTTTATTATTTATCTCTTTGCTGATATAATTAATTTTTAGACTGTTTTGAATAGAATACATTATTTCAAAGCATAATAACATACGTAGATTTTGATAAATGGCACACTAGGTATACATTTTGACCCAAACATGTTTTTAATTACTTAACACAAGACTGTAGTGTTATTTCTTTGAAAACAAACTAGTAGTTTGCAAGGAATTTTCCACTTTGAGCATATACTAGTCATAATAATATGAATTTGTTTTCATTACTCTTAGGAAAAAATCTGTACTTGTCAGACAACTTGTTAAGAAGAGGAACTGAGAGATCACCACAGATGTCACAAAGTAAACATATTTATTTTTTGCTAACCTCAGTCCTATACCCCACCTGAGATTCTAGCAAATTGTGAGCGTCTCATACTGGTACAGCAGTCACAAATCTTTAAGAATTTATTGGCTTAATGATGCCAATACACCTTCAAAATATACTTCTTAAACAAATGAAAAATATTTTCTAACTTGACACCATATCTCTCAAACTCAGATTCTTTCCACACTATAGCAATCCGTACTAATAGATAGAATCTGGATCAGGATATCATTATCAGAAGAAAAGAGCTTGCCACTGGGATCTCGTCCTTATTTCAGAAGTGTTTTCCAGAAGGGGCTCCTTTTATTTTTTCTTTCCCAGCTCTTGACAATGTGTGGTATTCTTTGAAAAAAGCACTACTTTCTTAGAGCATCTAACTGTCCAACAACATCCTGAGGACAAATCTGATATATCAGCAGAGAAGAAATTTAGACTGTTTAAGATTTTTGTTACCAAATGATTGCAAGTTTTCACAGTCAACATAGGGGCTGCAGCGCTCCTCAATTTCAATTTCAGTTACCTTAGCAAGTGTAAATGCATCATATCATGCATCATATCATGGACTAAGTAATTCCAAATCACTTCCCCCTTTAGTGGTTCTGCTTCCTTGTCTTTCAATATATCCCTTATACAGTCAGTCCTTGAACAATGCAGGGATCAGGGGTGCCAACTTCCAACACAAAAATAAACTATATTTTTATATAGTTATAGTCAAAAATTTGTCTATAACTTTTGACTCCAAAACATAACTGTGATAGCATACAGTTGACTGAAAACTTGACCAATAACATGAACAGATTTTTACAATAATGTAAGCTAGACAGAAGAAAATGTTGTTAAGAAAATTATGAGGAAAAGAAAATGTGTTTATTATTCCTTTAGTGGAGGTGGATCCTCATAAGTCTTCATCCTTAACATCTTTAGGAGTTCTCATTATCTAGACCTTCTTGTTATACAACCATAAGATTGATAGCTGGTGCTAATATTTTTCCTTTAGGGCTCCGGAATTAGCAGGTTTACAGACAAAATTAGTCCTAATGATAAACCCAATTGCATTTGCAGTATTAGTATTTAATTTTACATCTTTACATTTGTCAACATTTCTCTCAATTTTGAATGGTAGCATGTTCAAGGGCATACATTTTCGTACATTTTGACTTTTATAATAGATTCACGTATATTTTATGGTAGCAAATAATACAACATATTATTAGCATCCACATATATTCTATGCTTTCATGACATACCAAACATTTACTGCCTCTGTATGCAGCATTCATCCCTCCCAGGTATAGGGCAGAATCCATTCTGGAATGGAGGCCGTGTAGCCTACAATCAAACAAAGTAGATCAGATAGTTTCTTTATGGCCAGCTCTTAAACAGAAAGGTGGTGTTGGGGGGTGAATTAGAGTAATTTCTCTTTTAAGTTTTGTGTATCTGGCTTTGAGGAAAAGGGATTCTTGTTACTATGACCTGCCTAGTGGAAGAGGAATTCTAGTTTCTACAGCTAGCCTTAGAGGACAATGGAGGAAAGGCAGGGGATAGTGGGAAGTCAGAGAGAAACTGCTTTTGAGACTGCTTCTGAGGTTTTCACTTAGGGATATCATGTTCTGAGCATCAATACAACCATGCTGACTAATTTAGAAAAATATTCCACTTACTTTAATTTTCTTGATTTCTAAAATATAAAATAAAATAATATCTGTAAGCATGATTTCACACAAAAAAATCATGTAAGTCCCATACAATTATACAAACCCACCTACATGAATATCTTATGAAGCCCGCGTTATGGAAAATGTAGTTTTGTCTGTAATGATATTAAGTATCTCTTTAAAAACATTTTAAAAATAAAACTGAATGGTAATAAACAATTTGAGAATTTATTTCTATGTGGAACATTGTGATGGTTAATATTGACTGTCAACCTGATTGGGTTAAACCATGCAAAGTATTGTTCCTGGGTGTGTTTGTGAGGGTGTTGCCTAAGGAGATTAACATTTGAGTCAGTGGGCTAGGAGAAGCCGAGCCATCCTCAGTCTGGGTGGGCACCATCTAATCAGCTGCCAGCACAGATAGAATAAAGCAGGCAGAAGAACGTATATGGATGTGACTGGCTAAGTCTTCTGGCCTTCATCTTTCTTCCATGCTGGATGCTTCCTGCCCTTGAACATTGAACTCCAAGTTCTTCAGCTTTTGAACTCCCAGTGACCTACACCAGTGATTTGCCAAGGGCTCTCAGGCTTTCGGCCACAGACCGAAGGCTGTACTCTTGACTTCCCTACTTTTGAGGTTTGGGGACTTGGTCTGGCTTTCTTACTCTTCAGCTTGCAGACACTTTATTCTGGGACTTCACCTTGTGATCATGAGTCGATACTCCTTAATAAACTCCCTTTCATATGTACATCTATCCTATTAGTCTTGTCCTGCTAGAGAATCCTAATTAATGTAAGCATAAACTTAATGGGTTTTGGAAATTGAAGTCCTCATGCTTTTAATTCACATTGTTTTAGATGGGCTGGGAAGACATGATCAACTAATCATTTTTTTTTATTTTATAACCTCTATCTTTAAAAATTAGATTTTTTATGATCACAGAATCTTCAATGCTCTATGTGTACCACATTTTCTTTATCCAGTCTCTCATTGGTGGGCATTTAGGTTGATTCTATGTCTTTGCTATTGTGACTAGTGCTGCAATGAACATATGTGTACATGTGTCTTTATAATAGAGCAATTTCTATTCCAGCATGGACCTGGAGTCCATTATCCTTAGCAAACTAACACAGAATTTAAAAAAAATACTACATTTCTCACTAATAAGTGAAAGCTTAATAATGAGAACACATGGACACATAGAGGGGAACAACACACACTGAGGACTATCGGAGGGTGGAGGGTGGGAGGAAGAAGAGGATCAGGAAAAATAACTAATAGGAACTAGGTCTAATGTCTTGGTGATGAAATAATCTGTACAAAAAACACCTATGACACATGTTTACTTATGTAACAAAATTGCACATCTACCCTTGAACTTAGATGGAATTGTTTTCTCTTAGAAATCGCAGCCTTGCTGACAATTTTCAAGCATGTCTCATGTTTCTAGGAGGAAGGCCATACATACTGATTGCAGACATCTATTATTCTTCCTCTTCTTATGTCTCTGTTCATCTCCTACAAACACACACAAACAGAAATTAGGATTGACAACTACTGTTTCCATTTTTTTAACTATGTCCTCATCTCTTGGGTTTAGCTTCATCACAGGATTTACTAAGTATATAAGAGGAGAATGTTATGTATAAAGTGCTACAGAAATCTGTAGTGGTAGAAAAATATGTTGTTATGGATTTGCCACTAAATTCAAAATTGCCTAGTGTGAACATAGATGTACTACCATGTTTTTAAATTGTGTACTCTGTAATATTTTAAGAGGATGAGAATATACGCTGTATGTAAAAATATCTCTGGTTATATATTATCAATTTGGAACACTGAATTTAACATAGCAAAACAGATTTTTCAAATTGGAACTCAGGCCATACACTAAAGCATACTGATAAGCTTCGTACATTGGTGCAGGTTTTATTTATCTGAAGAAAATCTCTGCAGGCTAGTATTTAATGTGGGAACACAACTAACAAAGAACACAGTTATGCTACATAGAAAAAGTCTATAGGCTGCTTGACTTAGCTTTCTCACCACTACATGAAACTCTGACAGTAATTCAATAGTATAGCACAAAGATTTACAAATCATATTCAACTATTCATCTATTTTAGAGACTCATTGCAATATTTTTAGTATTTTTCTAATTACTATTTAAACTATAGAAATTACAAGGAAGCATAAAATAAATACAATTTGAAACCCCTTTTTAAATAAAATGTAAGCAAAATTATAAACTTTTTTGAAATTTGTATAATTTTGTATTTTACAACAGTTTATAGTTACCAACATTGATGCAGATATTTATTTACACCTTAACTGACTTCTGTATCATTATATTCATTTTGCAGATGGAAAAGCTAAGGCTCAGAGAATAAAATCATTTACTTCGAAATTACACAGCCGTTGGTTAGCATCTATCAGTTAAGCATTTTTCTTTTTTTATTCTATTTCTTTTAAAATATAGAAAATGTGTTAGGATTCCTTCACTTGTATGTCAGAGAATACTGAGGAAAGTTATTTTTAATAAAAAGGAGATGAATGACCTCAAGTAACTGAATAGACCAAAAGTAGATAAAGCTCTGGACATTGATGAGCTCAAAAACAATAAAAATAATACGATGATGAATTAGGTTATCCAGAGAAATAGAATTCATATATATATGTACATATATATATAAATTCTCTCTCTATATATGGATTCTATTTATACATGTATTTTATATATATATGGATTCTATTTATATGTGAATTCTATTTTTAGAATAGTCATATAGAGAACACATGTAAATAATCTATATCTAGCTATATAGATGATATATAAAGATATAGAAATACAGACATATGTAAAAATATGCATAGCGATGTGACTGAGTGTAGATATGTAAAACCTCCACAATTATAAGATCACATGAGCTCATTATTTTAAGGAATTAGCTCATGTAATCATGTGATTGTGGGGGTGCAAACACATAATCTATAGGGTAGGCCAGCAGACGGAAGAATACTTAAAAATTAGTTGTAATTTAAATCTAAGTGCATTCTGCTGGCAAAATTACTTTTTTTTTCCCTAAGGATAACAGTCTTAGTTCTTTTAAGACCTTCAACTGATGGGATGAAATGAAATCTACTCACTATAGAGAATATCTACTTCACTCAAAATTTAATGTTTATCTCATCAAAACAAAACAAAAACAAAAACAAACAAAAAACACATCCATAGCAACATCCAGGGTAATTTGACCAAATATCACAGCGCCATGGCCACTCAAGTTAACACAAAATTAAACAAAGTAAGTGATCTTTTTTGACCTTCCTGCTTTACTTGCTCATGTACATGCTGTCTCTTCTGCTCTGTCTCTCCATGGATATAGAAATTATAGTCACTCTTCATAATTTACAAGAATTACAAGAAAATAATATTTTTTTCTTGTTGCTCTAGCAAATGTCTTCAGAGACTTCAGACTGAATTATTTCAACCTCTACAATGAGTAACTGTGGCTATAAAAATCCAAAGCCCAATGACTCTGGGTCTTGAGCAGATCTCTAAATATAAACATTGGAACTTTAGGCTGGAACAGGGAAAAAAACACAACAAAAAGCCTAAGCTATGTTTCCTCTATTTTTGTTAATTGTGTAACTTTTAATTTAAAATAAACTCTTTTGTGTAAAGTGTTAAGAACAGGTACCTATCTATTTTAATTTCTTGGAGAAATTTTCAAACTGCTTTCTACAGTAGCTAAACTAATCTATGTTCCCACCAACAACGTATAAGCATTTCTTTTTCTGTGCAGACTTGTCAGCATCTGATGCTTTTTGACTTCTTAACAATAGCTATTTTTACTGGTGTGAGATGGTATCTCATTGTGGTTTTTATTTACACTGCTCTGATGATTAGTTATGTGAAACATTTTTTCATATATTTGTTGGCTGCTTGTATGTCTACTTTTGAGAAATCTGTTCATGTTTTTTGGTTATTTTTAGTGAAGTTATTTGTTTTTTTGCCTGTTGCTTTATTTCAGTTCCTTATATATTCTGGATATTAGACCTTTGTCAGATATGTAGTGTGCAAATATTTTCTCCCATTCTGTAGTTTGTTTGTTTATTTTCTTCATAGTTTCTTTTGCTGTTTGGAAGCACTTTTGTTTAATTTGGTCACACTTGTCATAGAGCTACCATTCAACCCAGCAATCCTGTTACTGGCTACATACCCAAAGGAAAATAAATTATTCTACCAAAAAGACATATGCACTTGTATGTTCATCACAATACTATTTACAATAGCAAAGACTTTGAATCAACGTAGAAGCCTATCAATGGTGGGTTGGATAAAGAAAATGCAGTGCACATCGACCATAGAATACTATGCAGACATAAAAATAATAAAATCATGTTCTTTGCAGCAACATGAATGTAGCTGGGGGGCCACTAATTCTAAGTGAATTATTGAAGGAACAGAAACCAAATACAATGTGTTCTCACTTGTAAGTAGAAGCTAAATATTGAGCACACATAGACATAAACATCAGAATAATAGACACTGGGAACTGCTAGAGGTGAGAGAAAGGGAAGGAGGAAAAGTTTAACACACTCACTATTTGGGTGATTGTATCCATATCCTAAACCTCAGCATGATGCAATATACCCATGCAGCCAGCGGGCATACTGTTCTTCCTGAATCAAAAGGAAAAGTTGAAACTTTTTAAAAAGGTACTCATGTTTTAAGTTAAACCAAAGTTATAAGCTTTAAGTCATGGAAAGATTAATGATCTTACTGAGATAATCGCATTCATATGGAGTAGATTGAAAAGCAAGTTAAAATAATAGGTTGGAGACTAAGCTTCCCCAGCCATCCCTTTTTGCCACAATGATAGATACCTTCTTTCAAAACAGGAGCAGAAATAAAAGTTTTACAATGAATAGAGGAAGCAATGCCGTCTGCATAAGGGCACAATGTAAATGGAGAGCATCCCCGTTACCTTTTAAAGGATAGGTCACATAACAGATGTTGGTGATTATCTTCTCTGCTTTAAGCTTTTCTTTTTTGTTTAAAATATTCAATATGATATTATTTTTGCCATGCCATGCATGTCCTGAAATTAATTAGAAATAAAGATATGTGGATTTGGAAATAGGGAAAGCTGATTTCTAATTTGTGCTGCTAAGTGTAAATGTTTTGCTTAGAAAATTATCTAGTCTCCTTAGGTTGAACACAGCACTCATTTCTGATGAATGCAGACATAAACATTCAAAGATACGTGTAGCTACAAACTTGTTAGACGTTCTTTTAGTCTTTACCATTGTTATTAATTTTGCTCAGCACCCTCTCCCCTACATCTTTTATTCAAAAGGTTTCAGAATAGGTTCTAAAAATTGAATTCTAAACACTTTTATTTGTTCTTGTTTTTCTTTTTTAATGCCTTTAGTCTAATGCAGAGTGTGATCTGAAGGCTTATGTACTATTTTGTTGCTTAACTATTCTATAAAACAATGTATGTTGCCAAGTAGACAGACAAGCTCATACTTCCTATTTCAAGACACAAGTCTTACTTCATTAGCAGAATTATATGTGATGGTGAGTTATCTCTATGTCGGTAAAATTTATATATTCCTCTTAGTAGTTCTTAATATTTCTAACCAAATTTATAACATTCTTCAAATTTCAGAGTAAATATGGCGAGACCAGCATCACTAAATCTAAGAAGAGAGAGAAATTGTTGGAGTGCCACATTGTAATTCCTGGATAATGTTTTGAAAGACCATTAATATAAATAGCACACATTTACCTCTGCATTAGCTTGAGCTAATTATGCAGCAGTATGTATGGAGTACCATGTAATTTGACTGTGTTGTGTGATAAACCTTTAGAATGAATTATAGATTTAAAATGACTATCCATTCTATAATGGGTGAAACAAGTAATGTAAGAATGAATCCATAGTGACCATTTAAAATTGAATTCAAGAAAAAGAACATTTTATTTGCATCATAAAAACCTGTGAGGCATTGGTATTGAATAACGTAAGCAGAATGCGGTCATATAAATCTTCTTAATTTACATCTAGGGCTTCATTATGCATATTTGATAGCACTCTGTAGAACTTTAATTTACAGACTTTTGGAACTTTACCAATCCCAAAAGAAGTGCTAAACATGCCTGTTGGAACATTTAACTGAAGTAAGTCACTGGAGATTTTCTTAATGAGTGCAGAATTATCAGTTATTTGCATTCCTTGTAGATTTAAAGCGGTAGGACCTATTAACAAGATAATGGCAAATGCATTTTGAATGCAAGTTTTTCTCAAACCATTCACTATCATGCACTACTCAGAATATACAATTCCAGATATGAATTGAATTTGAGTTACCGTTTGTTTACTTCATCTAACTAGATGACATGATACAAATGGTCACATATTGAATAGTATGCCAATAAATCAACTTAAAGAAACACCTGATATCGACTAGAGACTAAATCTTGAGTGTGAACTGATCTTATCACATAGGATGTTAATAATTGATAAGAGTTTACAAAGTAACATGGTAATTATTCCTATAAAAGTGTGTTCAGAAAATCAAACTACTCCAATCTTTAATGACCAATTATAACAATTTTTCATCCTTTTAGGAAGCTTTCCCTTCAGGAATTTTGGCATTAAATGTATGCACTGCACTTTTGAAAAACATAAGTGTTGTGGTTTTTTCTTTTATCAACAACAAAATTAAAATTCATAATTCGGAGAGAAGTAAGCTGATGATGTAAAATGATAAAACTGACATTTGCTGAAAGAGAAACATTTATCTGTGATTATTTTGTATTGGCCTTAGCTTCCATCTAACAGCTTAAATAATCTGCCTACCCATGTGTATAGTGGAAGGATGAGTTTAATCTCAGACTACACATAATTGGGTAATTGATTTCTAGTATGAGGCATATAATACATTTGCCACTGTAAAATAGCGGTAACTAAGTAAACCACTAAAATTAGGATGCATTAGATGCAGCCATGCATCATGACAAATATATAGTAGTTTCAATTTTGTCATTTGGATATACTTTTATTTAATAATATGAATGACATTTGAGTCTCTTGAGTCTGAGGCATTGCCATGCCCTTTCTATAGAGTATTATGTTTATAAAAAGCACAATGATCAACATTACATCTGTCCATATCTCCCAGTGGAGGTTATGATAACACATTAACAGGCTCTCCTTTCACCCCTCCTTTCAGTATGATGAAAATAAATCTCTGGAAGGTTTTCTTTCTTTCAGTTTTTTAAAATGCCAAAATGAAAACCTGTAGGCAAAGGAGAGAAATAGTTCATCCGTGGTTATTGATGCACAGGTCCATTTTAGTTGCGTAGATGTTGATCTCATCTCTAATTCAGGTTTTCCTGATTCATAAAATGGGATAAATATATTGCTACATAAATTTAAGCACAAGTGTAAGGAGTCAGTTAACAAGACCAATTGTTCGTATTCACTCATGCCACTGTAATATTATGGAAGAATGAATTACCCCAGTCTCAGGGTGACTCAAGTAAACACTAACGAGTTATCTTCCCTGTGTCTGATGCATTGCATGGCTTGCACAGTTTTGAACTAGCAGAATTGGGGTTGGTTTTATCTTAGTATATAGCTCAGCAACTTCATTTACCTAGTACACAAAAGACAAACCTGTTTCCTCCTCTGTTACCATCCTGTCAGATTATTTTAAATATTAAGAAGCTATGTATTATAAAAGTGTATTTGAGGTGGAAGTTCGGAGAGCTATAATAATTTTTATTGAATTATGTTTATTATCATTGATACTATTTTCATTTTTGCTTGGGGTCCATTTCTCAATTCCCAGATTCGTGCTTGAGTCTTCCAGAGGCATAACCCCTCAGTATTTCAGTATCAACATCTCTGAAGTGAATACTATGAAACTGGTAAAAGATTTCTTCTACCAGCAAAAGATACCTTCACCAAGTAAACGTTGGAAATGAGGGAAGTAAGATGAGATCTTGACTCTACAGTCAAAATTAACACATAATTAAAAAATGAGTAAAGACCCATATTTAATATGAACGACTGTGTCGGTATACATTTATAGAATGATATGTATGCAATCATACAATGGTAGAAATGTTGAGTCACTATTATTGGTGTTGCTCAGCAAATGAAGCATAGATGAGTTATCTGTACACATACTGGCATCACTCATTTAAAGACTCCCAATGAGAGAGGGTTTCCTCTCAGATTATATGCAAACATATTAAAGCAAATATTTATTGTGGAGAGGGACTTGTTAGGCTAGAAGAGCCTGGTGGACTTTTAGCTCATGCGTCACATAATTAAATCAATTTACACCATTTTCATGCTCATTAAGAAAACTTTCAATTGTAATTTGGCTTCCTGTGAAACCTGTTTGTGTGAGAGAATGATGCTGAAGCTGATCAGATTCTAAGAATTATATTTCTCATTATTAGAAAATAAATTGACATTTCAGCCTATGTACCCTTTTCTTATAAGCTTTTTTATTATGAATTATAATTTTTAAATTTGATCACTTTGGGGAGAGAGATAATATCACATTTCTGTGCCTTAAAGATTGAGGGTGAAAATCGCAGTTGGCCAATTCACACAGAATAAAGCCCTCTAATGAGGACCTCTTTGGGGAACCTGCTGGTTTCCCTGAGGTAATGTGCCTCTCATAATTATGGTGCAGAATATTCCATTTTGAATTGTATTATCTAAGGCATAACAACATATTCCTTGTCCTGTTTTGCAAATATCAGTTGAATGAATTACAATGTCTCTAATAAACTCATTAATAAAGCATATAGTCTGAGTTCAAATCTTGCTCCACCTCCTACTATCTGAAAGACTTAAGGCAAAGTATTAGACTATTCTTTGCCTCAGTTTCTTTACAAATTTATTTCTTACTTACAAGTATCATAAATAATAATGGTACATTCTTATTAGGGTTTTATAAGAATTAATTGGCTGAATGTCAGACACAAGAACAATGCATGCCATTTAATAAACTTTTACAAAATTTTTTGGTGAAATAAACTACTCTTGGACTATTTTCTATACATAAAATAGATTCCCAAATTCTATTCATTTTGTCATTATAATGACTCTGAAATTAGTTCCTGCTTTTGAAATTTATCTCTGCTGCTGAATCAATTTTTAAACTCACATGTAAACTATTTTAATATGTTCCATAATTGTCATCCTGCATAAAATATTTTCCCATTCTGATTTTATACTGCCTCAGGGCTATCTTAAGACATGCATCTGTTCACTACAATTCCTCTCCTCATATTTACCACTCACTGAGTATTGCTTATAGAATGAATTCTAAACTCTGCTGTAAGACATCCTAGGACATCCACAATCTGTTCCTAATCTCACTCTTCAGCCTCATTTCACATTATGCCCTTCAAAATCACTGCAATCTAATTACACTCTTCTGCTGGTCCCCAAGCACGGCAACCAAGTTTTCAGTTGGGAATCATTTCCATGTTGTTAAGAGCCTGACAGCTGAAGTAAGATTTCCTGAGGCTCCATCCCCCATGTAATCATTATTTGGTGGTGACCCTTTGGCAAATCATTTAATCTCTTTATATTTTAACTTTCTAAGTTTTAATTTCCTAGAAAAATAATATCAGCCCCAGAGAACCGATAGAATATATGGTTTTTAGCACTCCATTTGCCACTCATTATGTGATTGGTAAAATGTACCTGTGTCTCTTTTTAGGTTGCCTTGGTTGTTCCCTCAGGCTGAAAGATTTCTGCTATTTTCCATAAAAACTTTTTCATTATGGAAGAGCCATATCAAGTGGAAGTAATATGTCAAATATGTCCTGTCCCCCAAAAGCAGCAATTAATTCCTGTTACAGAACCCATACATCAAGTTAATTTTACTTATAATTCAGACTTCTTTATTTGTAAATTTCTTCTACTACACAGTGAACTCTTTAGAGATAGAGATAGAAAGAGATCGTGTCTTATTAATCTTTCTATTCCCAATAGCACAACCATCTGATCTTTGACAAACCGGACAAAAACAAGCAATGGGGAAAGGATTCCCTGTTTAATAAATGGTGTTGGGAAAACTGGCTAGCCATGTGCAGAAAGCTGAAACTGGACCCCTTCCTTACACCTTACACAAAAATTAACTCCAGATGGATAAAAGATTTAAACATAAGACCTAACACCATAAAAACCCTAGAAGAAAACCTAGGCAATACCATTCAGCACATAGGCATAGGCAAGGACTTCATGACTAAAACATAAAAAACAATGGCAACAAAAGCCAAAATAGACAAATGGGATCTAATTAAACTTAAGAGCTTCTGCACAGCAAAAGAAACAATCATTAGAGTGAATCAGCAACCAAAAGAATAGGAAAAAATTTTGCAAGCTACCCATCTGACAAAGGGCTAATATCCAGAATCTACAAAGAACTAAAACAGCCGGGCATGATGGCTCACACCTGTAATCCCAGCACTTTGGGAGGCCGAGGTGGGTGGATCACGAGGTCAAGAGATCGAGACAATCCTGGCCAACATGGTGAAACCCCGTCTCTACAAAAAATACGAAAATTAGCTGGGCGTGGTGGCGTGCACCTGTAGTCCCAGCTACTCGGGAGGCTGGGGCAGGAGAATTGCTTGAATCCAGGAGGCGGAGGTTGCAGTGAGCCAAAATCGCACCACTGCACTCCAGCCTGGTGCCTGGCGACAGAGCGAGACTCTGTCTCAAATAAAATTTTAAAAAAAAGAACTAAAACAAATATACAAGAAAAAAACAAACAACTCCATCAAAAAGTGGGTGAAGGATATGAACAGACACTTTTCAAAAGAAGACATTTATGATGCCAACAAACATATGAAGGAATGCTCATCATCACTGGTCATTAGAGAAATGCAAATCAAAACCACATTGAGATACCATCTCACACCAGTTAGAATGGTGATCATTAAAAAATCTGGAGACAACAGATGCTGGAGAGGATGTGGAGAAATAGGAACGCTTTTACAC
>CAUYLG010023279.1:0-15518 GCA_963573385.1 Cacajao melanocephalus | reverse complement strand
TATTCTGGGACTCTCTGTTCTGCTCCACTGATGCATTTGTCTAACATTTTTCCAGTACCACACTGTTTTGATATCTGCTATAGCCGATGCTTTTGGTGTTTTAGTCATGAAGTCCTTGACTATGCCTATGTCCTGAATGGTATTTCCTAGGTTTTCCTTTAGGATTTTTATGGTGTTAGGTCTTATGTTTAAATCTTTAATCCACTTGGCGTTAGTTTTAGTGTAAGGTGTCAGGAAGGGGTCCAGTTTCAGCTTTCTGCACATGGGTAGCCAGTTTTCCCAACACCATTTATTACAGCAAACCACCCATGGCACATGTATACCTATGCAACAATCCTGCAAGATCTGCACATGTACCCCAGAACTTAAAGTACAATTTAAAAAATATATCCAACTCAAAGGTCTGATTGTTGGGGGATGGGGCACACATTGGGTAAGATCTAGCCTATTATTAAGACTCTATTTCAGTTGACAAAAATTCCATTCAAACTGCTTGAGTTGGTGAGCTAATGGGGAAATGCAAGCATGCCTTGCCTCAGGCACCATTTTATCCAGAGGTCAAAGACAGGACAGTTGCCATTTGGCTCCTCCATTTGCTGCAATCCAGCTTCATCCTTAGACAGTATTTTTCACACTGTGTAAGGTGGCCCCAGAGACCCAGGCACCTCCTAGATGGCACTCAGATAGAGACATTGTCCCTCTGCTGATAGATCCAGGGTGCATCCTCCCAGAGACTTTAGTTTTCCAAGGAGAAGAACTAACAGACATGACAGAGGTTCCCAGTTTCCCTTTGCATTCAATCCTTTCCTGTTTCCCTCCCCAACTTTTTGCCACTTTCCCTGCCCCTGAACCTTGACTAGATGACAAATAGCTTGCACAAACAGTTCTAGGAAATATGGTTCTGACAGTTATAGGTACGGGGCTGCATCTACGAACCTCAGCAAGAGGTGTCAAGATAGGAACAACCCCCAACCACAGCTTTTTACAGATTAAAGATGAAAACTGCTATCTGAGCCAGCCTACAAGGACACGTACCCCTCAATTTGTTTTTTCATTCTGTCAAATTCCAACCACACTTCAACTTGCATGACCTGATCTTCAAGTATTCCTTGGTGTGCATCAGCTGAATGAAGCCTTAAACTTTCATGTGTATCGCTTAACTTACCAACAGCCTTACATGCATGTGCTTGTCTGCAAATCAGTTACTGTGACTAGTGTAGACATGCAGAGTGGGGCAGAGGACGGATCCACCTTGAAGTGCCTGGCGAGGCTGGGCATGCTGAGTCTGATGTAGGGGATGACTGGGTCCCCAAAGGAAGGAATGCAGTACACGGGAATCTGTCTCCTACCCTTAGCATTTAGTAAGAGCTTACTAGATGTCATATAGATGTCATTTCCATACCTGGGTCTGTGCTGTTTCCCAGAGCTTCATCAAATACAAGATGCCAGAATTTTGGAGGATTGAAGATATGCACTCCCCTAATAACTTTTATAGATAGAGGTTTGAACCAGATAAAACTCCAGATGACAGCAAAACAGCCCCAATTTGCTAACCTAGGAACCAAACCCACATCTATTTTTTTGCTGATTTGCAAATGAAGATAATACATTGAGAAATTTCCTAATTTCAGAACTTTTGAACTGGAATAAAGTGGAAACTTCAAATTACCCTAATTAGTGTTAATTACGTTTCTGTTGATTCCAATGGAAGAGTTAATAACAGATTATGGTGTTTCATATTTGGCCCCCAAAATCAGGTGGATATTTTCATCTCTATTTTAAAGATGAAATGAACTGAATGGTGGGAGATGGAGCAAGGTCTGTGACTGAAGTTCTTAAAAATGTCCCTTATTTAGTTCAGAAAAAACAACAAAAAAAAGAGTCAAGAGAAATATTATCAAATCTGATTTGGTAGATCTAAAACACTGGGAGCTAAAGTTGGAAGTACATTAAATACTACTAACAAATCACTTTTTTAGTTATTCATTTTAAATAAGCACTCTTCTGACATCTTAAACAGCTACCAATTTTTTTAAACTTTAAAATCTCATCACAATGCAAATTAGAACAAAAAGTGAAGGAGGCAGAGGCAGCCCTGGCTTGAACCTAAATTAGAAACTAGACAAACATGGATTTAAATCTCAGTTGCATCATTTTCTCAATTGCATAACTTACAGCTGGGGGATCTGGGCAGTCATTCTGGTAGAAGCTCCTCAAGGCATCACGGATGCCTGTTATGCAACATGGACACTGGGAATTCCTTTGCTGTCTCTTTTGCCTAAAGGCACGGTTGGTACAGGATAAAATCGCAGAAGCCCCAGACATGGTCTGCTTGGGTGAACAGCTTTTGTAGCCCATTGCAAAGGTCAGGCCCAGGGTACCTGAGACCTGGAGCAATCAGTGTCCCAGTTTTAAGGCCAGGGTTGAAATAATCACCTAATTTCACGGGCATGTGACATCCTTCTCTTTCTGCCAGGCTGGAGAATGACGGTCTTACCACAAAGAGAACAGAAGTGTAAATGGTGCCATTTTCCCTCTTCCTTGTGCCATCAGTGAGAGTAGCCTGGAAATGATAGCGGGGAGACCCAAAGACATGTGAAGCTTTGTTTTTCTAAATGAAAAAATATAAAACACAGAGAAAAGGGCATAAACTGAAATGTGCACTGAACAAGTAGTTATTAAGCAAGAAACCTGTTAAATAACACACAATGAACAGCCAGATTAAAAAAATAGAAGACAGAGCACTTGTGTTTTCTTCCCAACCACCATCTCCTCCTTCTCTTCTACAAACAACCAAGATCTGAACACTTATGTTCATAATTTTCTTGCTTTGTTTTTTAATCATTTTATAAATTGAGAACACATTCTAAAATAAAATAGTTCATATTTCCCTGAGTTTAAACTTTATATAAATGGAATAATCCTCTAAGTGTTCTTTTGTCTCTTGCTTTCTTTTCTCAGTTATGTTTGTAGGATGCATATGTGCTGTTGAGAGTGTCTGTAGCCATTTTTCAAAGTTGTTTCATAGATTCCAGTGCATAAATCTACCATTGCAATAGATTTATCCATTCCACTGTTCATGGGCATTTGAATTGTTTCAAGTGTACATAAAATGCAATTACAAATAATGTTGCTATAAACATTCCTGTATATTATCCTGGGGTATGCAGCCTGCATTTCTTCAGGGTACACATCTAGGAATGAAATTGCTGGGTCCCAGGGTTCCTGCTTCCTCAACTTTATGAGATAACGCATACTGTTTTCCAAAGTGATTGTCTCAACTTTACACTGCCAACAGATAACTGTCAAACTGCTTAAGTTTTGCAAATCTCATGGAAGTCTCGGATTTAATTTGTATTTCTCTGATTAATGGTGAGGTTAAACACATTTTCATACATTTTTGGCCATTTGGATTTTCTCTTTTACAAAGTGCTTGTTCAAATCTCTTGCCCATTTCCTTGATTGGGCATTCTGGCTTTTTCTTATGGTTCTTCATGTATTCAGGCTACGTGTTCTTTGCTAATCATCTGTATTGCATGTGTTTTCTATCACTCTATTGTTTTTCTTTTCACTATTTTTAAGAAAACATAGTGAATTTGAATAATCAAGAGGCTTTAGCTTAATGGAATTTAGTTTCTCCATTTCCCTTTATGATTAGTTGGTGATGGATTTCTCAACCAGAAACCAAATTATTGTCATGATGTGATCATGAGAATGATTGTGATTATTCTCTTTTACAGGCTTCATGGCTTTGCCTTAATCATATTATAAGTGAAATCAATGGGTTAAAATTCATTTTGGTTTACAATGGAAAATTTTCTTCTTTCTTTATGTTTATCTTATTGTCCTAATACTATATATGCTGTTCATATCTTCTGTAACCTTACTATATTTTTGTGTGTTGTCTTACAATTACCTAAAGAGGCCTAAGCCTGGGCAATATAGTGAGACTTTGTCTCTACAAAAAATTTTTTAAACTATCTGGGTATGGTGGATAGCACATGCCTATAGTCACAACTACTTGGGAGGCTGAGGTGGGAGAACAGCTTGAGACTGGGAGTTTGAGGCTGCAGTGAGCTATGCTAATGCTACTACACTTCAGCCTGGGGAATAGAGAGACTCTGTCTTTTTTTTTTTTTTAAGGCCTGTTAAAATCTCCCCCTGTGGTTGCAGATACACCTATTTTACTTTTTAGGTCTACATATATTTGCCTTATATATTTTAAGGCTGTGTTACCATGTGTTTATACATTTTTAAATAGGTATAACTTCCTGCTGAATTGATGAATCTTTGATCTGTATTAAATGACTTCCTTCTTTAGTAATGCATTTTGCTTTAAAGTCTACTTATCTCATAATAAAAACCTACGGCAGATTTCCTTTGGTTAATATACATGGTTTATAAACCCATTTGCTTCCAACCTTCCTATATCCTTTATTTTAGAAGTACAACTGACCCTCATTATTTGTAGATTCCATATTTGCAAATTAACTTACATGCTAAAACTTATTTGTAACCTCAAAATCAATAGTTGTGGCACTTTCATGGTCATTTGTGGACATGTTCAAAGCAGCTAAAAATTTGACTCACTTGACGTGCATGCTCCTAACTAAAGTCTAATAAGGCCTTATTTTCAGCGGCTTCATACAGAGATGACCAGAGGATGGAGAAATGGTGATGGTAGGGGCTGGGGTAGAAGAGTGCAAGTCCTAGCTCCGGTGCCAGTTGGGTTAGGTTTTAATCCCAATTCTGGCACCTGTCAGTGGGACAGCCTCAGGCAAGCCACTTCACCTTTCTGAACCTTGTTTTATCTTTTGTAAAAAGTAAAATAGGTTCTATCAGGATGAATTTTGAAGATTTAAAATAATAATTTATGTTAGATGATATAAATAGATATAATTTTCCCTGGAAGCAATGGTTCAGTATTTGCTAATTCATTGCTCATGGTGACTTTCTCGTATGCAATAACTGTGAATAGTGAGAATTGACTATGTGTATCTCATAAATAATATAGAGATAGAGTTTGTGAGTTTTGAAGAAAATATATATATTTAAATTAATATTTTGTCTTTGGTCTGAATGAGTTAGTCTATTTACCTTTAATAGAATTAATGCTATATCATAATTCACTGGTTTTTGAGAAGCACATCTCTTTGACCTCTTGACACCTCTGAAGTTAGCATGCACTCACTATTGGCCAAATGGTGCTATGATGTAGCTGTTGTGAAAGAAAAATAAATCCTGGGGTCCCCAAATCACTAAGATAAAGGGAAAAGTCAAGCTGGCAGCTGCTGAAGGCAAACTTGTTCCCATTCTTTCCAATTCACCCCTCCCTCTGCTCACTGAGATAAATGCATATATGATTGACTCCTTTGGAGAGGCTAATCAGAAACTCAAAAGAATGCAACCATTTCTCTCTTACCTACCTATATGACCTGGAAGCCCCCTCCTTGCTTTGAGTTGTCCCAACTTTGCCTTGAGTTGTCTCATCTTTCCAGACTGAACCCAAGTTCATCTTACATATGTCAATTGATGTCTCATGTCTCCCTAAAATGTATAAAATGTATAAAACCAAACTGTGCTCTGACCATCTTGGGCACATATCATCAGGACCTCCTGAGGTTGTGTCATGGGTGTGTATCCTCAACCTTGGCAAAACAAACTTTCTAAATTAACTGAGACCTGGCTCAGATATTAGGGATTCACAATGTCATTGCCTGACCATGCATATGAACATCTATAGGGTGGTAGTTAGAAGCTTTGAAGAAACTATCTGTGACAAAGTACAGCCCTCTTTTACAAAATTCGGTGTCATGCAAGCTCTTAGTGGCACAGAATTTGTTATTGTGTGGATAAACACAGACATCTACAACTCTGAATCAGAAAAAGGAAAATATTTAGAAAAGTTAGATTCCAAATGTGAAAGTTTTAGAAATGTTGTAACCCACTGATTTTACTTGTGATGTTCTTCTGTCTGTACAAGAGTGATGCACGATTTTTAAAAATCTGAGAAAGTGACTTCATCATTGTAGAATAAAAATTCCAAGCATTAAGAAAGCATTGTAACAGTTTTAATGCTAGTGCTTTGTTTTTTATTAAAGATGGATGAAATAATAATGCTTCTTAGAGTTAATTCCACTTAGAGTCTATGAATTACAGCTCCATGGATGTCTTCTATGCTCTTACTTTGGAATTCCTATTTCCCTCTTGTTCTCTTTGTGTATGTCTTCCTTTTTGACTTTATTTTTTGGTCTCTCTATAATTTTGGAAGTAATACACCATTTTTAATCTGTGGTGTTTACTTGAAAAATACTACATATATAATTAACTTATCCAAGCAGAAATTAATCAAAACCTTTACTCTTTCCCTAACTAATATGAAAACCTTAGCATTACCTCTAATTATCCACCTCCTGATGTAACTGCTATTGTAGTTTGATATTTTAATTCTAACTTTTAAATGTTAACACCCTTAGAGATTTTTACAACTGTTTTTTATAATTGTCGTTAATTTCCATTTGCCCATATATATAACACTTTTCTTGTTCTTTAGTTCTTTCTTGCATCTTAGACCTTCTATCTGGGGTC
The DNA here is from genome assembly GCA_963573385.1 of Cacajao melanocephalus. Lineage (NCBI taxonomy): Eukaryota > Metazoa > Chordata > Mammalia > Primates > Pitheciidae > Cacajao > Cacajao melanocephalus. The sequence goes on along the minus strand of CAUYLG010023279.1, from coordinate 8,930 downwards.
ACTCTATTTCTACCTGAAGAGTGAACCCTTTGGAATTTTCTTCACTGAGGTTCTGATGGTGACAAATTCTTAGTTTCTGTCTCTCTTTTTCTCTATATTTTTATTTTCTCTGACCTTAGAGTTCCAGATTGGCAATTATTTTCTTACAGCACATTTAAAATGCGATTTTTTTGTTTCTATTTTTGCTGCTGAGATGTCATCTGTTAAGTATATGTATGTCTCCTTTAAAATCATTCAGCTGCTTTTAAGTTTTCTATTTTGACTCTTTGGAAAATGTTCAGATGTAGACTTCCTTTTAAGATACTTTGCCTAGGATTCGTTAGGTTTCTCAAGTCTGTGCACAGGTGAATTTTATCAGTTATTGGCTATTCTCAGCCGTTATTTTCTTATGTATTGTTTCTGTTTCTCTTCTTCTGGACCTCTGAATAAATGCATGCTAGAACTAAATATATTGTCCTTATTTATTACCCCCTCTTCTGTAATATCTATTTTTATTTTCTATGCCGATTTTCAGATAATTTACTAATTTTTTTTACTGTGTCCAATCTGCTGCCAAAATGCCCAGTATTAATTTCCAGTTACTATATTTTTACTTGTAGAAGCTATATATATTTTTACATCTGCTATGTCATTTTTATTGCTTTTTGTTCCCTTCAGTTATTTTTAAGTTTGTCATTTATTTCATTAAACTTTGTAAGCATAGTTGCTTTAAAATATAAAGTCTGTAGCTGGGTGCAGTGGCTCATGCCTGTAATCCCAGAACTTTGGGAAGGTTAATGCACATTCCAGGCAGGCATGTGCACTTTGGGAGGCTGAGATGGGTGGCTCGCAAGGTCAGGAGTTTAAGACGAGCCCTACCAATATGGTGAAACCCCTTCTCTACTAAAGATACAAAAATCAGCTGGGCATGGTGGTGTGTACCTGTAGTCCCAGCTACTCTGGAGGCTGAGGCAGCAGAATCACTTGAACCTGGGAGGCTGAGGTTGCAGTGAGCCAAGATCGCACCACTGCACTCCAGCCCGGGAGACAGAGCAAGACTCTGTCTTAAAATATGTATAAATACACACACACAAACACACACACACACACACACACATATATACACATATATATTTTATATGTATTATATGTGTATATATATATATGTAAAATGTATTTTACACACACACACACACACACACATATATATATATACATATATACAAAGTCTGTGCAGATTTGTTTCCACCGTCTCTTAGTTGTCAATCACAGATTTTGTGTCTTTGTATGCCTGGTTATCTTTCATGGCTTGTTGTTCTTGCCCTTGAACAATTACTTATAGGGAGTTATCATGATGTAGGAGGGACCTACCCCTCTCCAGAGGTCTTTGGCCTTTGCTGCTTTTTCTAGGTTTTTGAGGCACTACCAGAAAGGGCCATCTCATGGTAAGTTCACAGCTTTTCGATTCCTGGGCCCACCCAGGTTATGCCTTCCTAGGATACAAATCCATTAGAGAGCTGGTTGATAATCACAGTTTCTCAGGATTTCTCCCCTTTTATTTCCTTTCCTCCTGCTTTGTTCAGTGCTGAAGTGGTTTTCTTTGAGTTTTACCTCTATGAAGAACTATGAGTTTAGATCTGGTTTTCCTTATCTGAGGATAACCTTTTGGGTTTGTATTTCAATGTGGGTGTCCTCTAAGTACTCTCATTTTTGTCCTTGGTTTCTGACCCTTGCCCTTCACAGTCACTTTATAGGATTTTAAGTGTGGAAAAGACACAAGAGTTGGGTACTTTTAAATTCCCGCACTTGTCTTGTTACACTTAGCCTGCAAGAAAAGACAACCTCATTGCCTCTTCAGCTCATCAGTACTTTAAGGGAAGTATTTTTTTTTAGACATTATGCAATATTTTTCATGGCTTTCAGTGGGAGGGTAGATTCAAATAATCTAGCTTGACATTACTGGAAACCAGAAGGCACATTTGGGATTTCTAAGATAAACATTTCAAAATGAAAAACAAGAGCAGATTGTCATATGGAAATTTCTGGCCCAGCACACCACATAGTGCAGATATTCCACCTCCCCTCCATCTTATCTTACAGGACTATGTTGAGTATTAAATTAGATAACAGGTGAAATTGCTAAGAGAAGTTACGTTGCTCACGAAAAGTTTAAGTCTGAAATCTAAGACTGATAACTCGTTTTTTCTAGTGTTAGTGCTGGAGGCAATCACTATGGGGTTTAAAGATGACTTGCCACATGGTTGAACGAATCATTAGAAACACCCCAACCCCTTGGCCTTTGGGGGATTTCAATCAGAAAGGATCAGGGTGGGTATTCTGAGCTCTCCCAGAATGGCAGGCCCAGAGGAAAAGTCAAGCTGAAGTGCTTAGGGGATTAAAATAAATAAAATGCTTCACTAGAGATTAGGATTCAAGTATCAGTTTGATTTAATGATTCCAGAAGGTTAATGCACATCCCAGGCAGGCAGCCAGTTGCCCTCAGCTGGTTTGGAGCCAGCAGGATTATGGTGAGGGGTGATGGTGTCTCTTCCACAATTCTGGTTTATTTGAGAAAAAAAAAAAAAGAAGCTGGGATGGATGGAGAGCAGTGAGCAAAGAGGAATGTGGAGGAGAGGAGGCCAGACAGATAGGCAGAATCTATATCAAAAAGGGGACTTGAGAGGACACAGAAGGGAATTTAAATTTGATTCCAAGTATAATGGGAAACTATTGAAATATTTTAAGCAACTAATGAATGCTTGTAGCAGTTTAATTTGGGATAACAAAAACAACAAAAAAGCAAACAAGCAAATGTCCATCAACAGGTGATCAGATAAACAAACTGCAGTAGAATGAATACCACTCAGCATTGGAAAGCAATGAACTATTGATAGACACAGGCACATGGTTGGATCTCAGAAACACTGTGCCGAGCGAAGGAAGTCAAGCACGAGGAAGCACACGCTGTATGTCTCCAGTGCAAGATAATCCGTGCTGACATGGAGCAGATCAGTGGTTAGTTGCCTGGGGCTGCAGCGGGAGCGGGGCTGAACTGCAAAGGGGCTTGGGGAACTTTCTGAGGGGATGGAAGTGCTCTAGAGCTTGATTATGGGGATGAACACATGGGGCCTATGTATTTGTCAATTTGTACACTTTAAGGGCATGCATTTATTTTGTGCAAATCTACCTTAGTAAAGTTAATTTTTTTTTAAATCTCTAGCAAATAAATGTAAATTACATTCATTATATTCTGAACCAAGCAAGAGTTTCAAGGTTAAGGAGAAAATGGACGCACAGATATTCAAGTCACAGGGCCTTTCAATTATTAAATTCCAATGGAACTTTGAGCTTCTTGGTTTCTAAAGCAAAAAGGGAAATAAATGTGGCCTTGTGTTTCTATCTTTAAAATAACATTGTCCAGGAGTGCTCAGTAGAGGAGATGTTCCCGCCCTCTCTTAAACATGGGATGCTGTGCTTTAGGGAGGTGGTAAACACCCGGCTCAAGGTGGCCATTGTGATCCAGCAGAGGCAAACCTTAAGCCCAGTCTGTGAGATACCCCAGTTCATCCCCTCTTTACACTGTTCCAAGGGCTGGGCAGTGAGAGGTGGCCAAAAGCTCCAATTCTAACAAACAGGTTTCGTAATACTGCTGTCCTCCCCAGGAGTCAAGGGGCTTTAGGTTGAATTAGGAAGTTCTACCACCAACATCGTGACCCCTTACCCTAACTAGGTTTCTCAAACTCAGCCCTATCGACATTTTGAACTGGAAACTTACTTGCTGTAGGGAGGGCGTCCTTTGCACTGTAGAAAGTTTTGCAACAAGCCTGGTCTCTACCTACTATTAATAGATATCGATAAAACCCCAACCCTATTTGTGAGAGCTAAATTTGTCTCCAGACACTGCCAAATGTCCCAGGGGTGGAGGGGAATTGTCCCCGGTTGAGAACCACTGCCTTAAACCTTTCCACGGTCCTCCATTGTCCACAGGATGCAGTCTATGATCTTTATTACAGCTTAGAAGGCCTGTGCAATCTGTCTCACCCCCTCCAGTCTCCCTCGCCTCACACACTCCACTTCCCCCTTCACATCACATAGTGCAACAAGGACAATCCGTCGGCCAATTGCTCCTTCTCTAAACATCCTCTTTCTTGCTGCATGCCTTTACTCACTCTGTACCTTCTTCCTGGAATGCAATCTTCTTTCCACTATCTTTTCCCAGCTAACTTCTGCTTAATGCTCAAAATTCAACAAAAGAATAACTTCTTTTGATTTTTTTTTATTATAAACCCTTTTGCACTATTCTAACAATGAGCAAGTACTTTTTTGGTTTGCATAATAACAATCAAAAGTTACTTTTCCTTTTTTATTTTAAGTTCTGGGGTACATGTGCAGAATGTACCAGACATAGATCTATCAATGATAGACTGGATAAAGAAAATATGGTATATATACACCATGGAATACTATGCAGCCATGAAAAGAACAAGATCATGTCCTTTTCAGGGACACGGATGAAGCTGAAAGTCATTATCCTCAGCAACTAATGCAGGAGTGGAAAAGTTGCTTTTCTTTAAAGCCTTTGGACCATCCCAAGCTGGACAAACTCTCCTCTGACTCCCCCATAGAATTTTCTTTTTTTCTCTTTTATTGTATTGGTTACACTGTGATTAACTGTTTATCTGTTGGCCTTTCTTAGCCAACAAGCTTTGCAGGATGGGGGTGCTGATATAAATGCCTTTGTGTACTTGGGCTCAGGAAAGACCCTGGCCCAGGAGAGTCTGAGGAAAGGCCTGGGACATGGACCTACCTATGGGACAATCATATGGAAGAAAGCCTTGGGTCAGGTTGATATCTTTGTTGTAGATGGGGTGGAGGCATAGCTTTAGCAGGTGGACACTCTGCCCAGATGCAGGGGGCTGGGGCTGGTGAGCTCTCTGGGTTTCTTCCTTTCCCTGCTCCCAAGGGACAATGGACAGCTTCACTTGGACCAGGGCACAAGAGAATTTTACTAATAAATTGTGTTATAGTCTGAATGAGTCACCAGTAAAACATAGGTTGGAACGAAGACAAGATTTATTTTCTCACTGCCATACACAGCTAATGGATTTTGACTTAAGCTTACTGTACAATCAAGGGGAAAATGCCTCTAGCTGAGAGGTAGAAGTGGATGCATAGGACAAAGGACAGCCAGGGGTCGTACTCGACAGAGGGCGAGTTGGAGGGGATATCGTCCATCATCCTGAGAAAGTGCTTCAGAAGCCCTGAGGACTCCAAACACTCTTACTGGCAACCCAGGGCGGGAAGAGAAGACCAGCAGGCCACTGGAGAGCTGCCAGGGTTGATTCTTCTGTGGGCTTGTGCTTCAGTGTATTACCAATGTGTCCCCCACTCCCCAACTCTGGTTCCTGTTGCCTTCCTTCCCTTCCTTTTCTGGACAGTGTTAGGGTGGAGCTCCCCACTGGGTCCCTATTGGCCTTTGGGGAATGACAAGTTTTTGGTATGAGAGACAGTCCTACACACTGCAAGATGTTAAACACCCTAGCCTCTGGTCACTGAAAGCTAACTAAAATGGTTTGGCTGTGTCCCCACCTAAATTTCATATTGAATTCCCACATGTTGTGGGAGGTAATTGAATCACGGGGGCAAGTCTTTCCTGTGCTGTTCTTGTGGTAGTGAATAAGTCTCATGAGATCTGATGGTTTTATAAAGAGGAGTTCCCCTGCACAAGCTCTCTCTCTTTACCTGCTACCATCCGTGTAAGATGTGACTTGCTCCTCCTTGCCTTCCACCATGATTGTGAGGCTTCCCCAGCCACGTGGAACTATAAGACCAACTAAACCTTTTTCTTTTGTAAATTGCCTAGTCTCGGGTATGTCTTTATCAGCAGGGTGAAAGCAGACTAATACACTAACAATACGCCATCCCTGTCATTGTGACGACCCCAATGTCTCCTCCTACTCCGTGTCCAAATGCCACTTGAGGCAGCTGAGTGCATCTAAACTAGGGCCTCTTCTGCTACCCGCCTAAGGTAAGGACCATTGCAGCTTAACATGGGAGAACAAAAAGTCCTTTATTTGATATGTTGGGTTGCAAGAACCTGTCTTTTAAGCTTTCAAAGTCCAAACACTCAATAACTGGAATTACATTTATATATAGACCAGGGTCAGCCAAAGGAACCCAAATCCACAGGCCAAATCTGGCCCACAACCTGTTTTATTAACACACAGCCACACTCATTATTCATGTGTATTCTATGGCTACTCTTTCATGCCATGTTGGCAGAGTTGAGTAGTCACAAGAGAGACCAGATGGTCCATAGAACTGAAAACATTCACTATCTGGCCCTTTAGAGAAAATGTTTGCTGACTTCTGTCATAGACAATAGTTTTGAAAAATTACGTCCCTGACCAAACCTGAAGGATTATCCCACTCAAGGAGGAAGGGTCAGAAGGAAAACAAGGAAACCCCGACATCAGTATTTTCCTGAGAAGGGTCTCTGCTGTCTCCACCTCACAGCCCACATGTGGCCCATGGGAGGAATGGGGGCGATAGACTAAAAGTGTGAAAGAGTCAACAGCAGAAGGAAATTCAGTCTCATTTCTTGGGTGAAGCCTGGGACACTGCATGCCCCATAGAGTTCTCAATTGGTCAGCATTACATGGGGCTAGGAACTATGTATTAGAAATGACTTTGGAATGCATCTAGGGAAATTGGTCTGAATCAGTCTCACAGAGCTCCCACTTGCCTCAGTGTGGCGTGGGGAGCAGTTGAATGATTCTCCTTGTGGCTTACAGTAGCATGGAGATAGGGTATTCATTGGACAGATTCACCAAGATTCCTGTAGCCCTAGAATGGCATAAGACATGAGAGTTGGCCAGCGGCCTGGGGAGGTTCATGGTCAGGATGAGGAAAGCACTGATGACTTCCGGTGCTAAAACCCAGCTGGGAATATGACCATCTCAATGGATACACACTTGAGGAGAGGGAGGTGTCAAAGACCAGACTTCCCTTCCTACACTGCCTTGCACCTTGAAGCAGCATGCCCTTCCCCAGGACAGATGTAACTCCAGAGATGGGCACGTGGACCTTACTGATCTTACTGACTGAGTTTTAGTTTCTACTTTCTGGTAGAATAAATGCACAAATCAAACTTCAGTTAAAAATAAATTGATTTCACTGTACATCTAAATTTGTAAATTAAAAGTCATACCTGGCTGGGCATGGTGGCTCACGCCTATAATCCCAGCACTTTTGGAGGCTGAGGCAGGTGGATCTCAAGGTCAGGAGTTCAAGACCATCCTGGCCAACATGGTGAAACCCTGTCTCTACTAAAGATACAAAAAGTTAGCTAAATGTGGTGGTGTGCACCTATAATCCCAGTTACTTGGGAGGCTGAGGCAGGAGAATCGCTTGAACCCAGGAGGTGGAGGTTGTAGTGAGCTGAGATCATGACATTGCACTGAAGCCTGGGCAAGAGGGCGAGACTCTGTCTCAAAAAAAAAGTTATACCTGCAAAAACTTATTACCCACATTTCCTTTGCATTCCCCTGTGTTAAGCACTGTGGAGGTCCTGAAAAATGAAATCAGTAAAGCCCCTGCTCTCCAGGATTCCTCAGCATAGGCATGGAAGAAACCATATCTAATCTCACCGTTATACAGAGTGACAACCTGCTCGTGTGTATTTCTATGTGTGATCGAGAAGAGAGGGTGGAGATAAAACTTAAAGGATATATGAGGCAGTGCTTCAGATGCCAGGGGAATCACTGGCAGGTTTTAAGCAAAGAGTTATATGTACATGCTTGTGTTTTAGACAGGGCCCTCTGGGATGTGGGCAGGAAGAACAGTGAATAGACTGGTGTGACAGTCTTGGGGAAAGTGGGAAAGTCAGATCAAGGAAGGGACAGTGGCCATATAGAGGAGAAAGTGATATAAGCAAGATGTGTAGGAAGATGGGAGGATGGGGTCTAGTGGCTTATTGCCTAGGAGAAGAGGATTTCCAGGTCATATTTTGAAAGATGCTCCCACCACACCTCTGGATTTTGTAAATACACTTTCAACGTTGCCTCCAAAATATTGTTTATGAGACAAGCTTCATATTGTGAGCTCATTGCAAGGCTCAGGAAAAGCAGCATATTAGAGTGTACTTTTGCATAACCATAAATAAGCTTTGGTTGAATCAATAGGTGATTGGTCATCTTTGCCCAGCACTTCATATTTCACAAAGAACTTTTACATGAATGATCTGTGAGTTAGGGATCACAAATCTCCGCATCAGAAGATGGAGAAAATAAGCCACGGTGAGACCAAATGACAGCTCATCAATTTGGTGAGAATTGTTTTTTGAAGCTATTTGCTTTTATTCTTTATTTTTATTTTATTTTTATATTTTGAGACAGAGTCTCATTCTGTCACCCAGGCTGGAGTACAGTGGTGTGATCTCGGCTCACTGCAACCTCTGACTTCCTAGTTCAAGTGATTCTTCTGCCTCAGCTTCCTTAGTAGCTGGAATTACAGGCACGTGTCACCACACCCAGCTAACTTTTTATACTTTTAATAGAGACGGGTTTCACCATGTTGGCCAGGCTGGTCTCGAACTCTTGACCTCAAGTGATACTCTCATCCTGGCCTCCAAAAGTGCTGGGATTACGGGTGTGAGCCACTGCACCTGGACTGCTTTTCTCTTTCTTTGTGTTCCAATCCGGGTTTCTCACTTGACAAGCTGAAGATTTTATTATTAATGATAGCAAGAGGAAAATGGGAGAAAGGAAAAGAAGAAAGAAAGAAGGGGAGGAGTTAAGAAAAGATTACTACCCGTCCTGCCTACTGAATTTGGGGATGACCTCTGTTCTGCTCAGGTGGAAGATCTGAAAAGGCAAGAACGTGGATTCTGGACTCTGAAAAACCTGGGTTTGAACTCCATGTCCACCACTCATTTAGATCTCTGACTTCAG
>CAUYLG010023277.1:0-10569 GCA_963573385.1 Cacajao melanocephalus | reverse complement strand
GGTTTTCATGAATGAAATTGGATAGTTTGCTTTTTTGGTATCTTTGTCAGGTTTTGGTATTAATATGTTTGTTTCATACACAAAGACATTGGGAATTTTTCTCTTTTTTCTTTAGCAACATTTTAAACAGCATAGGAGTTGTCCTTTAAATCTGTTAGAATTTTCATGTGGATCTCTGGGTTTTTCTTTTTATTTTGTTTTTAGGGAGTTACTTTTCATATTTCTTGTTCATTTTACAGAAATTGGTTTAGATAAGTTTTCTGCAACTTCTAGAGTCAGTTTTGGTAATTTACAATTTTCAGAAAAGTGTTTAGATTATAAAAATGTATTTTAATAGAGTCCTGCAAAATGATCATATAATTTTTAGCTTTCTGGTTTTTTCTCTATCATTATTTCTTCTTACTTTATTTGTTCATTCTGCATCTCCTATTGATTTACCTATTTGTTTTCTATCAGATCCTTTTTAAAGCAATTAAAGCTATTTGTATTCATAAATATATATTCCTAGACTGGACGTGGTGGCTCAATGCCTGTAATCCCAGCACTGTGGGAGACCGAGGCGGGTAGATCACCTGAGGTCAGGAGGTCAGGCCAACACGGTGAAACTTCGTCTCTACTAAAATACAAAAGTTAGCCAGGCATGGTGGCGGGTGCCCGTAATCCCAGCTATTCAGAAAGCTGAGGCAGGAGAATAGCCTGAACCCAGGAGGCAGAGGTTGCAGTGAGCTAAGATCATGCCACTACATTCCAACCTGGGCAACAGAGTGAAACTCTGTCTAAAAAATAAAACACACAGACACACACACACACACACACACCCCTCTACACATATTTCCTTTCCTGAATTTCAATCTCAAAACTTCAGTGATAAGACATATATGCACTTGAAAATTTTTTTATCGTGGGAGACGAGGCCTTAAACCAAGGATCAGTCCCAAAATGTTCTTCATACTACAATATTGGGAAAAAATTCATAAGTGATATTTATTTGCAATCTATTTTAGGAGAAATATGGGGAGTTGATGAGCATCAGAAAAACCAGGACAGACTTTTGAGACAAGTTGAAGAGAAATTCCAGAAAACACTGACTGAAGAAAAAGGCAATGAATGTCATAAGAAATTTGCAAATGTATTTCCTCTGAACTCTGATTTTTTCCCTTCCAGACACAATCTCTATGAGTATAACTTATTTGGGAAGTGTTTAGAACATAATTTTGACTGTCATAATAATGTGAAATGCCTTATAAGAAAGGAACATTGAGAATATAATGAACCTATGAAGTCACATGGTAATAGCTCATCCCATTTTGTCATTACCCCCTTTAAGTGTAATCATTGTGGAAAAGGCTTCAATCAAACTTTGGACCTCATCAGACATCTGAGAATTCATACTGGAGAGAAGCCCTATGAATGTAGTAACTGTAGAAAAGCCTTCAGTCACAAGGAAAAACTTATTAAACATTCTAAAATTCATGGTAGAGAGCAGTCTTATGAATGTAATGAATGTGGTAAAGCTTTCATTAAAATGTCAAATCTCATTAGACATCAAAGAATTCATACTGGAGAGAAACCCTATGCATGTAAGGAATGTGAGAAATCCTTCAGCCAGAAATCAAATCTCATTGATCATGAAAAAATTCATACTGGAGAGAAACCTTATGAATGTAATGAGTGTGGAAAAGCATTCAGCCAGAAGCAAAGCCTCATTGCACATCAGAAAGTTCATACTGGGGAGAAACCTTATGCATGTAATGAATGTGGTAAAGCCTTCCCTCGAATTGCATCCCTTGCTCTTCATATGAGAAGTCATACAGGAGAAAAACCTTATAAGTGTGATAAATGTGGTAAAGCCTTCTCTCAGTTTTCCATGCTTATTATACATGTTAGAATTCATACAGGTGAAAAACCCTATGAATGTAATGAGTGTGGAAAAGCTTTCTCCCAGAGCTCAGCCCTTACTGTACATATGAGAAGTCACACTGGTGAGAAACCTTATGAATGTAAGGAATGCAGAAAAGCCTTCAGCCACAAAGGAAAAACTTCATTACACACCAGAAAATCCACACTAGAGAGAAACCTTATGAGTGTAATGAATGTGGGAAAGCTTTTATACAGATGTCAAATCTTGTTAGACACCAGAGAATTCATACTGGGGAAAAACCCTATATATGTAAGGAACGTGGGAAAGCCTTTAGCCAGAAATCAAATTTCATTGCTCATGAAAAAATTCATTCTGGAGAGAAACCCTATGAATGCAATGAATGTGGTAAAGCCTTCAGCCAAAAGCAAAACTTTATTACATATCAAAAAGTTCATACTGGAGAGAAACCTTATGATTGTAATGAGTGTGGTAAAGCCTTCTCTCAAACTGCATCCCTTACCCTCCATTTGAGAAGTCATACAGGGGAAAAGCCTTATGAATGTGATAAATGTGGTAAAAGCCTTCTCTCAGTGCTCACTGCTTAATTTACATATGAGAAGTCACACAGGTGAGAAGCCCTATGTATGTAATGAATGTGGGAAAGCCTTCTCTCAAAGAACTTCCCTTATTGTGCACATGAGAGGTCATACAGGTGAAAAACCCTATGAATGTAATAAATGTGGAGCCTTCTCCCAAAGCTCATCCCTTACTATACATATACGAGGACATACAGGTGAGAAACCCTTTGACTGTAGTAAATGTGGAAAAGCCTTCTCTCAAATCTCATCTCTTACACTTCATATGAGAAAACATACAGGTGAGAAGCCCTATCACTGTATTGAGTGTGGCAAGGCTTTCAGCCAAAAGTCACACCTTGTTAGACACCAGAGAATTCATACTCATTAGAAACCCTATGAATACGTGAACATGGCAAAGCTTTCTGAAGGAATTAACACCTCACTGCACATTACATGATCACTTCTAGAGTAGAAACCTATGAATGTGGGATAGCCTTCTGAAAAAGCCACAAATTTATGAAACATTAGAGAATTCTACCAAGGTAACAAATTCTATAATGAAAAAGCTGATTATCAGAAACTTTCAGCAGACATCTTATTGATAATATTTAATCAGCATTCTCATTGAAATCTGAAACAAGATATCTGCCATCAGCATAACAACACAATACTTGAGCTCCTAGCCAATGTATCAAGTAAGGAAAACAAGATTGGGAAAACCAAGAATCAATGAAGAACTATAAAAGTAACTTTTGTACAAGAAATCGTTAATTAGAAAATATGTTGGTAGAAAAACCTAAGAATAAACACAACAATGAATTATGAAGTATTTATAAAGTTACAAAACATATTGAAGGGCACAAAAGAACACCTGAAAATGGCATTTTGTCTGAAAAGACCTGACATTGTCAAAATATAATTTCTCTCCCAAATCTCTCAGTTTAATATACTTCCACTCAAAGTTTACATAAGTTTTAAAGGACTTTACACATTTATCCAAAAATTTTATACGGAAAAGTAAATGAAAACAAATAGCTGAAACAAATTTGACAAAGCAAAATGGAGAAGACACGCTCTAGTATTAGATATATCGCATACTTATTTAAAGCTCTTGTCATTTAAACAGTGTGTTAGCGAATAAACCAAGCGATAGTAAGAGGAGGATCGATACAAAAATCCAACCAGATACGGGAATTCTGTACATGATATTACTATTGAAATCACTGATAAATGAATGGCTTATTTAATAAATGGAAGGTTCATAGCCGAAAAATTTTAGCTTTCTACCTTATATACGAAAATAAAATCCAGTTAAGACCAGAATATAAAAAGCTAAACTCTAAAACTATGATGAAGGTAGAATATATTACTTTAGGGTAACAGGATTTCTTTAAAAGCACATAAACATGGAATAGTCCAGTGAATTTTGCTGTACTGGCCTCACTGGCACCTACAAATGTACACAAAGAGATATATATCACCGTGTTCCTGAATCATGGTTTGTATTGCTCAAAATTGGATATAACAAATTTTTATCAATTGTGGAACGGATGAATAAGTGTGATTATTTCTGTGATAAAATACGATACAGAATTTAGAAACAAAATCTACATATAGTTACATGGATAGATTATATAATATTGAGAGAAAAAATTAAAATGCATAACAGAACACAGTGTAAACATTTGTATAATTTAATAACATAGTGGAAAGAACAGTACTATGTATTGGTCATGGATCCATATACGACATTGGATGCCTTTTGGGATGTAGAAAAAGTTTGGTGGGAGTTGTTATATTTATCTGTAATATTTCTTTAATAAAAGAGTAAAAGCAAATATGACAGTGGTGACAAAGCTGGCTGTCCAAATTAATTATATCAGTTTAAAAAAATTTTTTTCTTGCCTTTATTTTCCTAATTTCTCTAAACTAAGAATCAAATGGGTGGGGGAAACCTGGGCCTGGAGAAACAATTTTAAAATGGCTTCTTAATCTTGATAAGATCCTAACATTATAGAAAATTCTCTTTATACAAAACATGCCTGACAAGGTATTATTTTGTTTACTGTCTCTTCATGTTATTTGGAATAATAAAATCAGTACTTTAGCAATTTATTTGAGGCAGTTTTTAATTTTATCCTAATTTTTTTTTTCTGGTTCAAAGGAGTATAAGAACAAAACAATTATTAGTGGGATAATTGGCTATCCATTTGGGGGAAAAAAATCTACCTTCATTTGGGTTGGCTTTGGAGTGAGGGAAAGAGACCATTCATGCATACTGTAAAATATGGTTTACATTCTAATATGTCAAGCCAAGGACAGTTACCGGTATGAGAGTAGGAGCAATTTCTATATATCTCAACAAACCTTGCTTTATTTCTGGATCAATAAATGGGGATGCAGATGCTGGTGATTTTATGTATGCCAGGTAGGGACCAGTGGAAAGCGAAAAATTCACTTCATCCTATTCCACAGATGTTTTATATTCAGATCTCTCATATAATTATGTTGCAGCTGGGCACAGTGGTGACTCACACCTGTAATACTGGCACTTTGGGAGACCAAGGCAGGTGGATCATTTGAGGTCAGCAGTTTGAGACCACCCTGGCCAACATGGTGGAACCCCGTCTCTACTGAAAATACAAAAATTAGCTGGGCGTGGTAGCATGCACTTGTAATCCCAGCTAGTTGGGAGGCTGAGGCATGATAATCACTTGAACCCGGGAGGCAAAGGTTGCACCCAGCCGAGATCATGCCACTGCACTCCAGCCTGGGTGACAGTGAGACTCCATCTCAATAAAAACAAAAAAACAAATATGTTTCCTCCAATTTCATTTTCTGTGAATAGTCTATTCATACATTATCTCTGTTTTTTTTTCTACTGGAACTTTAAAAAATGTTTTTCTTAGAAACAATTTTAGAATTATATAGGAAGTTATATAAATAATACCCTATAGTACTATTTAGTCCTTGTACCCTGTGCCTCGTTTCTCCTAATGGTAACATGTTATGTAATAGTATCAAATTTAACATTGGTACAATCCACAAACATTATCAGTTTTATGTGCACTTGTGTATGTGTCTGTATAGTTTTACACAATTTTATCTCATGCAGATTAGTATAAGTGTCACCCTCAATAGACATTATATAAAACTTGTAACACCACAAAGATCCCTTGTTCTATCCATTCATAGTCACACCCATCTTCCCATCCTCTCCTCACTTCCCATCCCTAACCCCTGGCAATTACTAATCTACTCTTTATAAGTTTTTTCATAATGGATTTTTTTCTTGTTTTTTGTGTGTCGTATTCTGGACACAAATCCTTTGTCAGTTACTTGCGTGTTAAAAATATTGTTTTCAGTTTATTTCAGATACAAAATTTAAAGCTGAATGTGAAAATTATCTAGTGTATGATACATTTTGAGTTCTTTTTTTTTTTTTTTTGAGACAGTTTCACTCTTGTTGCCCAGCCTGGAATGCAATGGCGCAATCTCAGCTCACCGCAACCTCCGCCTCCTTGGTTCAAGCAATTCTCCTGCCTCAGCCTCCTGAGTAGTTGGGATTACAGGCATGTGCCACCACACCTGGCTAATTTTTTGTGTTTTTGGTAGAGATGGGGTTTCACCATGTTGGTCAGGCTGGTCTCAAACTCCCGACCTCAGGTGATCCATCCACCTCAGCCTCCTGAAGTGCTGGGATTACAGGCATGAGCCACTGTACCTGGCCGAGTTAATTTTCTATAAGGAATAAACTTTAGGTCAAGGTTCATTTTTTGGATGTCTACTTTTATAATGCTATTTGTTGAAAAAAATATTTTTTTCTCCATTAAATACTTGGCCTACTTGTATGCTTCTGAACGCTCTTCCTTTCCATCTGTCTCTGCATTTATCCCTCTATCAGTGCCACACTGTCTTGATTACTGTAGCTATACGGTGATTCCTCTCACTTTATTTTTATTTTTGAGGCAGGGTCTCACTCCTGTCACCCAGGCTGGAGTGCAATGGCGCAGTCACAGCTCACTGCAGCCTCAACTTCCCAGAATCAAATGAGTCTCCCAGCTGAGTAGCTGAGACTACAGGTGTGTGTCACCACACTCAGCTAATTTTGTATTTTTAGTAGAGATGGTTTTGCCATGTTGCCCAGACCGGTCTCAAACTCTTGAGTTCAAGGAATCCTCCAGCCTTGGCCTCCCGGAATGCTGGAATTACAGGCATGAGCCACCACACCTGACCTATTACTTGTTTTCAAAATTCATTTATCTATTCTACCTTCTTTGCTTTTTAATATAAAATTTGGATAAGCCTATGTTTTCAAAAACGCTGCTTAAATTTTGATCAAAATTGCATTAAGCCTTTATTTCATTGGGTTACGAATGGAAGTCTTTACTGAGCCTTCCATTCCATAAGCATAATATGTGTCTTGATTTATGTAGGTTGTCTTTGATTTCATCAGTTTTCATCACTGTTTTATAGTTTTCATCACTGTTTTGTAATTTTGCTCCTGTAAATGTACTACATTTAAACTTAACTGCTTCACTGGATGTGTGTGTTGTGACATTCTTGTTTGTAAATTCCTTTGAATTTTCTATGTAGAAAATAATATAATCTGCAAATAGGGCCAGTTATATTTTGTTCTTTCTAATCTATATGCTTTCTGTTTACATTTCTGGCCTTATAAATGGTCAGTAAACTTCTGGAATGGGATTTTAAAGCAGACTTCTGGGAGAAGATCATTTAAGCAATCATCAAAGGCTAAAACATAAGAGGCAATGGAAACACATAAAGGGAGGCAAGGGTTGAAAAAGTAACCAGTGGGTACCATGCTCGGTACGTGGATGACAGGATCATTTGTACCCCAAACCTCAGTATCACACAGTATACCCAGCTAAAAACCTGCACATGTACCCCCTGACTCTAAAATTTTTTTAAAAGGCCAGGTGCATTGGCTCACACCTGTAATCCTAGCACCCTGGGAGGCCAAGGCAGGTGGATCACGAGCTCAGGAGATTGAGACCATCCTGGCCAATATGGTGAAATCCTGTCTCTACTAAAATACAAAAAATTAGCTGGGCATGGTGGCATGCACCTGTAGTCCCAGCTACTTGGAAGGCTGAAGCTGGAGAATTGCTTGAACAGGGAGGCAGAGGTTGTACTGAGCCAAGATCGCACCACTGCACTCCAGCCTGGCGACAGAGCGAGACTCTGTCTCAAAAAAATAATTTTTTTAAAAAGAGATGATATTTAAAGGAGAAATGGGATTGGCCTATACTAGAGTAACAGTCACTTTTACAGATAGAATTCCATCGTTTTTATCCCTGAAGTGGCCTGAGTTTCAAAGAACCTAACTGAGATAGGTAATCTGGGTGGAGTTTTGCTCCCGTCAGCCAACAGCAGGAAGGATCAGTTGTAAATACTGTGGGAATCTAACTAGAGATTCCTTCTTGGAATCCCAGTTCAAAACATAGCAACCAGGTAATTAAGGTCTCTATCAGTTCTCCTGACCTCAAGTGATTGACCTGCCTCTGCCTTCCAAAGTGCTGGGATTACAGGCATGGGCCACCGGCCTGGCACACTCTTTATCAGTTCTAACCATTTCTCTTGAGCCATGTACACGAATCCAAGAAAGTCCCTTTCTCATGTGTAAGTTCCACAACACCGTAAGAAGGGTACTACATGGGTACACCTGGACATAAAGATGGAAACCGTAGACCATGGGGACTATTAGAGAGCGGGTGGAGTGGGGTAAGAGTTAAAATACCTACTGGGTACCATGCTCACCACCTGGGTGACAGGATCATTTGGACCCCAAACCTTGGCATCATGCAGTATACCCATGGAAAAAACCTGTACATGTACTCCCTGAATCTAAAATAAAAGTTGAATTTTTTTTTTGGAGATGGAGTCTCACTGTCACCAGGCTGGAGTACAATGGTGTGATCTCAGCTCACCACAACCTCCACCTCACGAGTTCAAGCGATTCTCCTGCCTCAGCCTCCTGAGTAGCTGGGACTACAGGGGTGCACCACTACGCCCAGCTAATGTTTGTATTTTTAGTAGAGATGGGGTTTCACTATGTTGGCCAGGATGGTCTCAATCTCCTAACCTCATGATCCACCCACCTCAGCCTCCGAAAGTGCTGGGACTACAGGCGTGAGCCACCAGGCCTGGCCAAGTAGAAATTTTTTTTTAAGGTACAACAGCAAAAATCAGAACTGATTCCTGAAGTCAGCCTTGTGATTTTTGTAGGTGTGGCCCATTGTGTGTGCAGGAAAACAGGAATCAAAGCAGCAGTAGGGGGTGAAGTGGGGATCAATTTTAGGTCTAATCTATGGTATGAAAAGAACATAGGTAATTCCAATAAAATTCTGATGGTAGAATAGGGTGAAATTAAATGAGGCCAGGTGCGGTGGCTCACACTTGTATTCCCAGAACTTTCAGAGGCCAAGCGGGGAAGATTGCTTGAGCCCAGAGTTTGAGACCAGCCTGGACAAGACAAAACTCTGTCTCTACCTTTTTTTTTTTTTTTTTAAATAGCTGGACTTGGTGGTGTACAACTGTAGTCCCAGCTACTTGGGAGGCCGAGGTGGAAGAATGAATTGAGGCTGGGATTTCGGTGAGTTTCAGGCTGCAGTGAGCTATGGTCATGCCACTGCACTCTAGCCTGGGCAACAGAGTGAGACCCTGTTTCTATCTAAAAGAGAGAGGAAGAGACCCTGTTCTGTCTCCATTTAAGAGAGAGAGAGACCCTGTCTCTATTTAAAAGAGAGAGAGAGAGGTTGGGTGCAGTGGCTCACGCCTGTAATCCTAGCACTTTGGGAGGCTGAGGCAGGTGGATCATGAGGTCAGGAGATGGAGACCATCCTGGCCAACATGGTGAAACAGTCCATGTGCACCCTGACCTTAGCCTAAAGTAGGCAGAGGGGTGTGGAGCAGCCTAGAGTACAGAGCTCTGGGGGAGAAGCCTGCTAATAAGGGGCACTCTCCCATAGCCATATATTAAATGCTAACTAGGCTGAGGGGGACAAGCCTTTCCAGCTGCTGCCATCTTCAGAACACTGTGGCTGGGAAACTTCAAAGCAGACCCTGTGCTGCATGTCTGCTCCTCCCCTGAGCCTCTCTGCTTGGGGACAGTAAGAATAATAAAAAGCCCAGTATGTTTTCAGTGCCTTATCCAAGAGGGTTGGCTCCAAGCATCGGTGGCCTGGAGGAGGAGGGGAGTGGTTTTATCCCAGCCTGTTACCCGCTTGCCTCCTGCCTCCACACACTCATACATGCACTTTATCACCTGGTCATTCTTTGGCCTCTTGCTGCCACTTGTAGTACAAGGGCAGCAAGGGGCAGGTTGTTAAAACAGAGGCTGCCCAAGGACCCCAGAGCAGGTGAAAGCAGCTCACTTCTGAGACATTCTAGAAAATGGCCAACACCTAAAGACATTTAAAAATGTTTTTGAGGTTTTTTGTTTGTTTGTTTTTTAACACACTTAAGCTAACTCAGTGTAGGTTTATTATCCTGGTGACTTGCAGTCACATTCCAATAACTTTCAGGGGCCAAAATATGCTTAAAACTCACTTAAAATATCCATCCCTTCCATGCCTTAGTTTAACAGGTAGGCTTTATCTTTTGCCATTTCTGTACTTTATGTGCTATTTACCTGTCTCATAACCCCTCTAAACATATACAAAAGACCATAGATTTAATAGCTTCTCTTCTCATAAAGGGGCGCTGATGTTGCATCTAATTGTCAAGATATAACCCTGCTACTCTTTTCCTGCCTTTAAGCAAGGAACAATTTCATACTCTCTTAGCCTGTGATCTTGATTGGCAACTAGCAATAGCTGACTTTATTGGTAATGAGCTTCCATTTACCAGCCTTGAAGCTCCTGAATTTTTTTACAAAGTATGTCTGTTAAAATTTATCTATTGTGCTTACTGCAGCAGCACATTTACTAAAATTCGAACGATACAGAGAAGATTAGCATGGCCCCTGTGCAAGGATGACACACAAATTCGTGAAGCATTCCATATTTTTTATGCAGCCATAAAAAAGGATGAGTTCATGTCCTTTGCAGGGACATGGATGAAGCTGGAAACCATCATTCTCAGCAAACTGACACAAGAACAGAAAAC
>CAUYLG010023275.1:0-18011 GCA_963573385.1 Cacajao melanocephalus | reverse complement strand
CTCCTCCGCCGGGAATCTCCTAGTCTGTGGGCAACAAAAATTCGTCTGAAAGTGCGGCGTCCACTCGCTCTCTGCGCTTTCACTGGGAGCTACAATCCTGAGCTGTTGTTAATCGGCCATCTTGGATCTCTCTCCTATTTAATATATTTTTTAAATTATTATTATTCCTTTTGAGACAGAGTTTTACTCTTGTTGCCCAGATTGGAGTGCAATGGCGTGATCTCGGCTCACCAAAACCTCCGCCTCCGAGGTTCAAGTGATTCTCCTGCCTCAGCCTCTCGAGTAACTGGGATTACAGGCATGCACCACCACTCCCAGCTAATGTTGTGTTTTATAGTAGAGATGGGGTTTCTCCATGTTGATCAGGGTGGTATCAAACACTCTACCTCAGGTGATCCACCCACCTCAGCCTCCCAAAGTGCTGGGATTACAGGTGTGAGCCACTGCACCCAGCCAAATTATTTTTATTATTTCTTTAAATTTCAACTTTTGTTTAACACAGAGAATACATGTGAAGATTTGTTATATGGTTATAATGCATGATGCTGAGGTCTGTGATATGGATCCTGTTGCCCAGGTAGGGGGCATAGTACCCAATGTGTAATTTTAATGCCTATAATGGATATAGGCCTATTCAAATTATCTATTTGTTTTGCACAAGTTTTATTGGATTGTGTCTTTTTTTTATTACACTTTAAGTTCTGAGGTACATGTACAGAATGTGCAGGTTTGTTACATAGGTATACACCTACCATGGTGGTTTACTGCATCCATCAACTCGTCATCTACATTAGGTGTTTCTCCTAATGTTATCCCTCCCCTAATCCCCACCCCTTGCTATCCCTCCTTTTAGCCCCCCCAGCCACCGACAGATCCCAGTGTGTGATGTTACCCTCCCTGTGTCCATGTGTTCTCATTATTCAATACCCATTTATGAGTGAAAACATGCAGTGTTTGCTTTTCTGTTCTTGTGTCAGTTTACTGAGAATGATGGTTTCCAGCTTCATCCATGTCCCTGCAAAGGACATGAACTCATCTTTTTTTATGGCTGCATAGTATTCCATGGTGTATATATGCCACATTTTCTTTATCCTGTCTATCACTGATGGGCATTTGGGTTGGTTCCAAGTCTTTGCTATTGTGAACAGTGCCACAATAAACATACAGGTGCATGTGTCTTTATAATAGAATGATTTATAATCCTTTGGATATATACTCAGTAATGGGATTGCTGGGTCAAATGGTATTTCTAGTTCCAGATCCTTGAGGAATTGCCACACTGTCTTCCACAATGGTTGAATTGATTTACACTCCCACCAACAGTGTAATAGCCTTCCTGTTTCTCCACATCCTTTCCAGCATCTGTTGTCTCCAGATTTTTTAATGATCGCCATTCTAACTGGCGTGAAGTGACATCTCAATGTGGTTTTGATTTGCATTTCTCTAATGGCCAGTGATGATGAGCATTTTTTCATATGTTTGTTGGCTGCATAAATGTCTTCTTTTGAAAAGTATTCATATCCTTTTCCCACTTTTTGATAGAGTTGTTTTTTTCTTGTAAATTTGTTTAAGTTCTCTGTAGATTCTGAATATTAGCCCTTTGTCAGATGGGTAGACTGTAAAAAATTTTCCCCATTCTGTTGGTTGCTGCTTCACTCTATTGATAGTTCTAGGATTAGAGGTGTGAGTCCGCTCATCAAGCGATGGGTTTTGTTTGTTTGTTTTTTGAAAGGAAGTCTTACTCTGTTGCCCAGGCTGGAGTGCAGTAGCACAATTTCAGCTAATTGCAACCTCCACCTGCCGGGTTCAAGCAATTCTTCTGCCTTAGCCTCCTGAGTAGCTGGGACTGCAGGCATGCACCACCATGCCCAGCTAATTTTCCTATTTTTAGTAGAGACAAGGTGTCACCATATTGGCCAGGTTGGTCTCAAACTGACCTCTTGATCCACCTGCCTTGGTCTCCCAAGGTGCTGGCATGGTTCATTTTATTTTTATTTTTAAATTTATATCCTGAGCTTTTTGAATGTTATGTTGTATAGTTGCTCTATTCTGCCATAATTATCTGAAAAATGTTATTTTCTTGTCATTCATTCAGCAGACAATCCGGTTATGTTCATAACACAGTTTCTTCTACCATTTTATGAGCATGGATCTAATTTCAGTTCAATTTTCAAAGTTTTTTCTATACCACTTTGGTTCTACCTCATGCATGTATCACCCAGGGGTTGGTCTGAGACTTGAGTCATGCCTTAAAATTGTTCAATTTTTAAAGTTTTACGACACTGCTTTTGATCTGTCCCAAGTCTGTGCAGTTCAATAGTGAGCCCAATATTGTGCAGATCCATATATAGAATTAAAGGATCTTATTTTCTTGTTTTCCCCTCCTCAGATTTCTTCCCAACTCTTTCTGGCCAATAGAGTCCTTTGCCCCATTTCATCTGACTAGAAATATGGGATTTTTATTTGGGATTTTAGCTGTCCACATCACTATTTTGCAATGCACCTCCTTGACTTATTTGCTTTTGTTTTCTTTTCAGTGTCTTTGGGTAGTTGCTTTCTGCATTTATCTAGAATTTTTTATTTTATTTAGGTACAGATATAGGTTGTTAGTGGTTTTACCTTGCCATGCTAGATGAAGAATTCCTGAATAACTTTTAAGCCAACTAGCCTCTCTTAGAATTAATTTCCTTATTGTAGAATGTGAGTAATAATTCTTGTCCTGTTTATTTCACAGAATTTTTGGGAAAGTACTATGAGATAATATACATGAAAGGATTATTCCATATTAACCTTTCTCTTGCTGGCAGTGTGCCCATTCAGTTTGACTCCCACATAATAGGGAAATCTTCTGAAAAGAATAGTTTTTTTAACATTTTATTTGGAATAATTTTAGACTTTTAGAAAAGCTGCAAAAACAGTACAGGGAGCTCATATACATCCTTCACCAGTTTCTTCTAGTGTTAATAGCTTACATAACCAGAACGCAATGATCAAAACCAGAAAATTAAGAGCAATTTCATGCAATTAATCAAATTACAGAAGTTTTCCAATTTTACTACTTTTTCTTTGAATATGCTTTTTCTGTTCTAGCACCCAATTCAAGGTCCCACATCAGCAATAGTTCCTCAGTCTTTTGTCTTTAATGACAATGATATTTTTGATGATTACTTATTAATTATTTTGTATAATGTCTCTCAATTTGAATACATCTGATATTTTCTACTGATTAGATTAAGGTTATGGATTTTTGGCAAGAATACCACAGAAGCGATGTTGTGCATAATATCACATCATATCGACATTAAGTTGGCATATTTTATTATTGGAGATGTTAACCTTGATCGCTTGATAAAGGTGGAGTCTACCAGGGAAAGACTCCTAATTTTCTCTTTATAATTAATAAATATATTGTAGCAGATATCTTGAGAATATGCAAATGTCCTGTTCCTTCTCAAATATTCACCTGCTAATTTTAGCATACATCAATGAGTTTTGTCTACAACAACTATTACTGTGCTGTTTGCCTAATTGTCATTTTCTATTTATCTCATTCCTTCTACATGTATTAATTATAATTTTTCCCTAAATAAGAGCTCTCCTTTCTTTCCATTTATTTATTCATTATTAAAATATTTATTTGCAACTGTACAAATGTATGTATATTTACTTTATGAGTTATCATTCAATACTATCATTATTTATGTTGTTGCTCAAATGGTTCTAGTATTGGCCATATAACTTTTTTCTTTTTTTTTAATACTTAAAGTTCTGGGGTACATGTGCAGAAAGTGTAGGTTTGTTACATAGGTATACATGTGCCATAGTGGTTTACTGCATCCATTCCCCCCATCATCTACATTAGCTATTTCTCCTAATGCTATCCCTCCCCAAACCCCCACCCCTTGCTATCCCTCCCCATCCCCCACATCCCCCAAAAAGCTCCAGTGTGTGATGTTCCCTTCCCTGTGTTCGTGTGTTCTAATTTTCAACACCCACTTATGAATGAAAATATGCTGTGTTTGGTTTTCTGTTCTTGTGTCAGTTTGCTGAGAACGGTGGTTTCCAGCTTCATCCGTGTCCCTGTGAAGTACATGAACTCATCCTTTTTTGGCTCCTTGCCCTTTCAATGTGCCTCTATCTTATTTTAAACAAGTCCTTATTTTCTTGCACAACAAAGTGTGCCAGTTTAATCTTATACTTTTTCTGCCCCAATTCTGGAATCAACTTCTTCTTGAAGGAGCCTGGTTCCTTTTTCTGGAGGTCATTCCAATTTTATTAGTTTTTTTTTTGAATGTGCCTTTTCTGTTCCAGTATCCCTTCCAAGGTTCAACATTGTATTAGTTGTTGTTATTTATAAGCCAAAATTTTGGTTCTAGTTGTATTTGTTTCTCCTAGAATTTTATTACTCTAGGCCCTTCCAGTGGACATAGGTAGGAAATATATTTATGTATACCAACACACAGAAATACACAGTCACACATACCTTTATTTATTTCTACATTTGTTTAATTATCTATCTAATCTGTTTTTTAAAACCTGAGTTCAGACTGATATCTCTGATTCCAGTCCAACACATTTGGTTTATTATAACCTTCCCTCTATCTATATTTGTAACTTCTTTCTCTGACTGAAAAATCTGACTATTACTATCTACAATAGGTGTATTTTTTTCTATCCTATTTTGCATACAAAATATTTTCAAAATTAATAACACCCCTGTAAGAAACAAGTTTACAAAGTAGAGTATGGTATTTACATATAATTGTTTTTTTCTTTAGGCATACTGTATCCAGTCGAACTACTGTTTTCCAAAATTACTGTACTGGTTTCCTAGAACTGATGTAACAAAATACCCAAAACTGGGTGGCCTCATGTTAGGGAATCTAGAAGTCCAAAATCAAGGTGTTGGCAAAGTTGGTTCCTTGTGAGGGCTGTATGAAGTAGAATCTGTTCTATGTCTCTCTCCTAGCTTCTGATGGTTTTCCTGGCAATCTTTGTTTTACAAATGCATCACCCCAATCTCTGTTTTCATCTTCACATGATGGTCTTCCATTAAATATATCTCCTCTGCCTTCCGTTCATGTCTGTTTCTGTGTCCAAATTCTTCCTTTTCATATGGGCATAAGTCATACTGGATTAGGGCCCAATCTAATGGCCTCATTTCAACTTGACTATTCCTATTTCCAAATAAAGTCACATTCTAAATACTAGGGGTTAGCACTTCAATATATATATTTTTGGGAGATTCACTTCAACCCATAACACTTGCATTAGTCCTTTTCTTCCCCATCTGCTCCAGTTATATTGTAGCAGTACTGGGCATTCTTAATACAGTCATGTACATTATTTACTGTTTGTATTTCATTTTGTGTCTTCCTCCTATCCTCACCCTCAGTATGACTGATTTTAACTATTTGCTTATTTTGGAAATGTGTGAAACATTACTATGGTACTAAGAGTCAACGTTATACAAAAAGACACTCAAACAAGAGTCTCTCCTCTCTCATACTTTACTATCTTATTCCCATTTTCATATTCTGTTGACCCATTTCACAACCATGCCATGGAAGTAGCAATCCTCTTTAGTTTTTTGTTTATCCTTCCTATATTTCTTTTGTACAAATGAGCAAACACATGCTGATTTTCTCATATTTCCTTTTCTTTCATAAAGGTTATAAACTAAAGATATTCTTTGATACATTGCTTTTTTCACTTAATAGTGTGTCCTAAAATCATGCCAAATCAGTTCATAGTTTCTTCATTTATTTTTACAGCTACATAGTGCTTGTGACAGACAGACTCCAAGGTTGCTCCATAATCTCTGCCTTTTAATTTTCACATCCTTGTGTAATTCTCTGCTCTTGAGTATGGTCATGGCTTGTGACTTGTCTCTATCCAGTAAGATATGGCAAAGGGAGGCCAGCACAGTGGCTCATGCCTGTAATCCATCCCAGCACTTTGGGAGGCAAAAGCCAGTGGATTGCTTGAACCCAGGAATTCAAGACCACCCTGGGCAATATGGCAAAACCCCGTCTCTACTAAATAATACAAAAATGAGCTGGGCATGGTGGCATGTACCTGTAGTCCTAGCTACTAAGGAGACTGGGACTGGAGAATCACTTGAGCCAAGGAGGTGCAGGTTGCGGTGAGCTGAGACCATGTCACTACACTCCAGACTGGGCAACAGAGCAAAACCCTGTATCAAAAGAGGAAGGAAAAGGAAGCAAAGGTGATAGGATGTCAATTCCATGATTATATTGTATAACATTGTTACTTCTATCTTGCAAGCAGATTCTCTACATTGAGTCTCTCCCTTGCTAGCATTGATGAAGGAAGCCAGCACATGGAGAGGTTCACATGGCCAGGAACTATAGGAAGCCTCTAGTTCCTGAGGACAGATCCCAGCTGACAGCCAGCAAGTAGTGGAGGCCCTCAGCCTAACAATCCTCAAGGAACTGAATACAGCAAACAATGATATGAGTTTAAAAGTCAATCTCTCTTTAGTAGAGCCTCAGATGATTTTCAGCATTGGTCAACACTTGATTGCAGTCTTACAATACCCTGAAGTAGAAGACCCAGTTGTGTCAGGATTCTTGACCCACAGGAACTTAGAAATAATAAATATATTGGGTTTTTTTAAAGCCACTCAGTTTCTGGTCATTTGTCACAGAGCAATATATTACTAATCTAGTAATTCATTGTTTGGATATACCATAGTTTATTTGACTGCTGTCCTATGTGTAAGCATTTAGGTTATTTCCAATATTTTGCAATTGCCAACAATGTTGCAATGAATAACCTGTGCATATGTGCTTTCATGTTGTTGGAGATATATCTTCAGAGTTGATTCCTAGAAGTAGTGTTTCCGGGTTAAAATGTAAATGCATGTGTAGTTTCATTAGATATTTTCAGATTTTGAAAAGTTGTGTCAATTTGAATTTCCACCAGTAATATATTGGAGTACCTGTCTTCCCACAGTATTACAAGCAGGTATTGTCGTACTTTTTAATTTTGCCAGATTAATGGGTAAAAATGGTATCTCAGTGTTGCTGAAATTTGCATTTACCTAATTATGGGTGATTTTAACATTTTTTCCAATGTTTGGGGGCCATTTTAATGTTTTTTTTTGGGAGATGGATAAATTTATTTTGGGAAATCAAAGGGAAAGTCTATTCAATTTATCAGGATTTCCAGAGCTCAGGATGAGGTTTAAGAATTATATTTAAGATACAATAGTTTTGAATAAGCTCATTGAGTGAAAGGCCTATGTGAATGAGTTGATTAGCTCCTCAACTCTAAAACTCTGTCTGAAGACCCTGGTTGTTGGTCACACTAAAATGGTTTAAGAGGAATCTAGGAAGCATGCCGGCTAGAAATAACACAGTAGTGTAAGGAGCAAGGGTTTGGGAATTAGTAAATCTTAGTTTGATTCCTAGATCTGCCCCTTACTAGGAAAGTGAACTTAGTGAATTTATTGAACCTCTCTGAGGTTTAGTTTTTTCACCTGCAAAAAATGGAAATAGCAATGTCTTTTTCTGCTGGTTTTTGTGTGAGGTAAGGATAATACTATATATGTTTAGATCCTAGCATATGGAAGAATTTTCATAAATGTAAGTTTTGTCTCTTTCTTTCCTTTTGTCACACCCCTCTCACCAATCAAGGAGAAAAAAGTAAGACTCAAAATCACAGAAATAAGTAGTAAAATAAAACCCGTATTCTGGGCCTTTGGAAACCATCTGAAGAATTAACCCAAAAACTCAAAGTTAAACATAGAAATTATGTTCTTGGTTGGAATACCTTCCCTTTCTCCAACTTTCTTCTATCTAAATTTCTTCAACACTTACAACCTATGCCAGGAACTCAATCATGTCATCATTTTTACCCATTTGCTCAATAAGAAATTATTGAGCACCTACTACTTAGCTTGGATCATTATCATAGTCACATTCTATACAATGTCACAACATGAAAGACTTTAGCTATGACCTAGTCCAAGCTCATACTTTTACAAGTTAAGAGAATTAATCACAGAGGGAGTAAGTTATTTCCATAGCAAGTTATATTCCATAGCAAGTTAGTAGCAAGATCACGATTAGAATCCAGGTTTTCTGATACTTGAGTCAATGCTAATCTCACAATTTGTGATGGTTATTCTGATTATTTTTATACAGTCTACAAGTTAATCCAAGAACTTTTATGAGAAAAGCAAAACAATCTAAAATTAGTAAGTAGACAACAGCAGGCTGGCTGCGCAGGGCAACGTACTACTGACGGTTGGTGAGATTTTGACAGATGGATCTTTCAATCTCTTTCCAAATTCCAGCTAGTTGATAAATGAATCACTCATATGCCATCATCCCGACAGAATTGCTGCTGTTTCCTCTGTCCTCCCTGCACTCAGGCCAGCCTCATTAGAGAAAAAAAAGGAACACTTGGAAATTTGGGCCTGTGCCTTAGCTTCTTAACTTGCCTGCAGGTCAGAGGCCAACATAATACATTTTGGTTAAGAAGAGCTCTCTGATGTACAGAATATACATATATACACATATATATACACATATATATATATATACATCTATATGTATATACATATATACATATAGATGTATATACATATAGATGTATATGTATGTGTGTGTGTATGTATATATATATATATATATATATATAACCAAACTGTATCTTGAGTCCTGTACTTATTGTGAGAAGAGGCAAGGAGGAATGGACTGTGGTAAATTTCTAGTCACCAAATTCAATTTAATTAAATTCAAAGGAGCATCCTCAAAGTTTCAGGCACTATGATACCTCCAGGAATATAGCAATCAATACAACACTATTTCTGTCTTCAAGAAATTTGCAGTTTATTTAAGTTCACAGTCATAAACACAAATTATTATGATACAAGGATGACCAACTAGTCTGCTAGGGGAGCAAAAAGGGAGGAACAAATAACTTTCTAGTGAAGTAAATATGATTGACTTTATTAAAAAGCTGATATTTCAGTTGGGTTCAAAAGGGTAATAATTTTAGTGACTAGAGAACAAATGCAAAGACATTACAGGCTTAAGAATTGCAGGAGACAAAGGTCAGAGGATGTTAAATGGATTGACTTGTCTGCAAATAGAAATTATAAGAGTTTGAGATAAGTGGATGATCTTGTGGATGATGACTTGGGCAAGGCCAGATCATGGAACACTTGGAAAGCATCTTAAATATTTGGACTTAAATCTATAGGCAGATTGGTTTCCTATTCTTCTTTTTCTTCTTTTTTTGGTTTTGTTTTGTTTGTGAAACAAGGTCTCATTCTGTCACCCAGGCTGGAGTGCAGTGGCATGATCATAGGTCACTGCAGCCTTGACCTCCCAAGCTCAAGCAATCTTTCCACCTCAGCGCCTGCTGAGTAGCTATAACTACAGGCATTAGCCACCACACGAGGCTAATTTTTTGTTTTTTATCTTTTGTAGAGACAGGATCTCACTATGTTTTCTAGGCTGGACTCTAGCAATCCGCCCACCTCAGCCTCTTAAAGTGCTGGGATTACCGGTGTGAGCCAATGCGCTTGGCCTATATGCAGAGTTTTGGAAGAAAAAAAAAAGAATGATGTGACTCAAACTCTGTTTAAAAAGAATAATTTTTTTTTTTTTTGAGACAGGGTCTACCCTGTTGCCCAGGCTGGAGTGCAGTGATGTGATCTTGGCTCACTGCAACCTCCGGCTCTTGGGTTTAAGTTCTCGTGCCTCAGCCTCCTGAGTAACTGAGACTACAGGCACCACCATCATCCCTGGCTCATTCTTGTATTTTCTGGTAGAGACCGGGTTTCACCATGTTGGCCAGGCTGGTCTCGAACTCCTGACCTCAAGTGATCTTCTTACCCTGGCCTCTCAATGTGCTGGGATTACAGGCATGAGCCATCATTCTGGCCAAAAAAGAATAATTCTGACAGTTATATGTAGCTTGTAGCAAAGGATAACAAGACTAGAAGCAGGAAGAAGCTATTACAAGTTTCCAGATGAGAGATAATGATTGGCCTAGGACAATAGCAGTGGAGATGAGAGAAAGGACCTAGATCACAAAGTGTTGCTGGTAAGGGAAAGGAAGAAAACAAGAAATTTCATCTAAGTGACTGGTAGAACCACCATTAGCAAAAATAGGGAATAAGGAGGAGAAACAAGTTTGGGAGGTGGGAAGATTATAGAAATGTTTAATTAAAAGGGCCTATGGTATATCCAGATGGAAATTTTGTAATTAGCTGATGGATATAGATGTCTGAAACTCCAGGAAAATAACTAGGCTGGAAGTCAAGATTTGAGAGTAATTAATGGGTACAAACATACAGTGAGATAGAAGGGATGAGTTCTAGTGTTTGATAGCACAGTAGAATGACTAGTTAACAATAATATATTGTGCATTCCTTTTTTTTCTCTCTTCTCAGTAAACTTATGTTTGTTTTGTTGTATTTCTTTTTTATATATACTTTAAGTTCTGGGATACATGTGCACAACATGCAGGTTTCTTACATAGGTATACACTGGCCATGGTGGTTTGCTGCACCCATCAACCTGTCATCTATATTAGGTATTTCTCCTAATGCTATCCCTCCCCTAGCCCCGCACCCCCGGACAGGCCCCAGGGTGTGATGTTCCCCTCTCTGTGTCCATGTGTTCTCCCACTTATGAGTGAAAACATGCAGTGTTTGGTTTTCTGTTCCCATGTTAGTTTTCTGAGAATGATGGTTTCCAGATTCATCCATGTCCCTGCAAAAGACATAAAGTCATCTTTTTTTATGTCTGCATAGTATTCCATGGTGTATATGCATGCCAGATTTTCTTTATCCAGTCTATTATTGTTGGACATTTAAGTTGGTTACAAGCCTTTGCCATTGTGAACACTGCCACAATAAACATATGTGTGCATGTGTCTTTATAGTAGAATGATTTATAATCCTTTGGGTATATACCCAGTTATGGGATTGCTAGGTCAAATGGTATTTCTGGTTCTAGATCCTTGAGGAATTGCCACACTATCTTCCATGATGGTTGAACTAATTTACACTCCCACCAACAGTGTAAAATTGTTCCTATTTTTACACATCCTCTCCACCATCTGTTTCCTGACTTTTTAATGATCGCCATGCTAACTAGAGTGAGTTGGTATCTGATTGTGGTTTTGATTTGTATTTCTTTAATGACAAGTGTTGATTAGACTTTTTGATGCTTTCTTTTTTTTCTTGTAAATTTATTTAAGTTCTTTGTCAATTCTGGATATTAGCCCTTTGTCAGATGGATAGATTGCAAAAATTTTCTCCCATTCTGTAGGTTGCCTGTTGACTCTGATTATAGTTTATTTTGCTGTGCAGAAGCTCTTTAGTTTAATTAAATCCCATTTGTCAATTTTGGCTTTTGTTGTCATTGCTTTTGGTGTTTTAGTCAGGAAGTCCTTGCCCGTGCCTATGTACTGAATAGTATTCCTGGATTTTCTTTTAGGGTTTTTATGGCATTAGGTCTTATGTTTAAATTTTTAATCCATCTGTAGTTAACTCTTGGATAAGGTGTAAGGAAGGGATCCAGTTTCAGCTTTCTGCATATGGCTAGCCAGTAATCCCAACACCATTTATTAAATAGGGAATCCTTTCCCCATTGCTTGTTTTTGTCAGGTTTGTCAAAGATCAGATGATTGTAGACATGTGGCATTATTTCTGAGGCCTCTGTTCTGTTCCATTGGTCTATATATCTGTTTTGGTACCAGTACCATGCTGTTTTGGTTACTGTAGCCTTGCAGTATAGTTTGAAGTCAGGTAGTGTGATCCCTCCACATTTGTTCTTCTTGCTTAAGATAATCTTGGCTATATGGGCTCTTTTTTTGGTTCCAAATGAAATTTAGGGTAGTTTTTTTTTCTAATTCTCTGAAGAAAGTCAATGGTAGCTTGAAGGGGATAGCAGTGAGCCTATAAATTGCTTTGGGCAATATGGCCATTTTCACGATATTGAGTCTTCCTAATCATGACCATGGAATGTTTTTCCATTTGTTTGTATTCTCTATGATTTCCTTGAGCAGTGGGTTTGTAGTTCTCCTTCAAGAGATCCTTCACATCCCTTGTAACTTGTATTCCTAGGTATTTTAATATCTTTGTAACAATTGTGAATGGGAGTACACTCGTGATTTGGCTCTCTGTTTGTCTATTATTGGTGTATAAAAATGCTTGTGATTTTTGCACATTGATTTTGTATTCTGAGACTTTGCTGAAGTTGTTTATCAGCTTAAGGAGATTTTGGGCTGAGCTGATGGGGTTTTCTAAATATACAATCATGTCACTGCAAACAGAGACAAGTTGACTTTCTCTCTTCCTGTTTGAATAGCCTTTCTTTCTTTCTTTCTTTTTTTTTTTTTTTAGCCTGATTGCCCTGGCCAGAACTTGCAATATTATGTTGAATAGGAGTGATGAGAGAGGGCATCCTTGTCTTGTGCCGGTTTTCAAAGGAAATGCTTCCAGCTTTTGCCCATTCAATATGATATTGGCTGTGGTTTTGTCATAATAGCTCTTATTATTTTAAGATACATTTCATCAATACCTAGTTTATTCAGAGTTTTTAGCATCAAGGGGTATTGAAGGACTTTTCTGCATCTATTGAGGTAATCACGGTTATTGTCATTGGTTCTGTTTATGTGATGGATTACACTTATTGATTTGCATATGTTGAACCAGGCTTGCATCCCAGGGATGAAGCCGATTTGATCATGATGGATAAGCTTTTTGATGTGATGCTAGATTCAATTTGCCAGTATTTTATTGAGAATTTTCACATTAATGTTCATCAAGGATATTGGCCTGAAATTTTCCTTGTGTGTGTGTGTGTGTCTTTGCCAGGTTTTGGTATCAGGATGATGCTGGCCTCATAAAATGAGTTAAAGACAACTCCCTCTTTTTCTGTTGTTTGGCATAGTTTAGAACGAATGGTACCAACTCCTCTTTGTTCTTCTGTTTGAATTCGGCTGTGAATCCATCTGGTCCTGGCCTATTTTTTTTTTTTTTTTTTTTTGGTTGGTAAGCTATTAATTACTGCCTCAATTTCAGAACTTGTTATTGATCAATTCAGGGATTCAACTTCTTCCTAGTTTAGTCTTGGGAGGGTGTATGTGTCCAGGAATTTATCTATTTCTTCTGGATTTTCTAGTTTATTTGCATAGAGGTGTTTATAGTATTCTCTGATGGTAGTTTGTATTTCTATGGGATCAGTGGTAATATCCCCCTATCATTTTTTATTGGGTCTATTTGATTCTTTTCTCTTTTCTTTTTTGTTAGTCTGGCTAGCAGTCCATATATTTTGTTAATCTTTTCAAAAACCAGCACCTGGATTCATTGATTTTTTGAGGGGTTTTTCACGTCTCTATCTTTTTCAGTTCTTCTCTGATCTTAGTTATTTCTTGTCTTCTGCTATGTTTTGAATTTGTTTGCTTTTGCTTCTCTAGTTCTTTTAATTGTGATGTTAGGGTGTCAATTTTAGATATTTCCTGCTTTCTCTTGTGGACATTTAGTGCTATAAATTTTCCTCTAAACACTGTTTTAGTTGTGTCCCAGAATTTCTGGTATGTTGTGTCTTTGTTCTCATTTGTTTCAAAAAATTTATTTTTTTCTGCCTTAATTTTGTTATTTACCCAGTAGTCATTCAGGAGCAGGTTGTTCAGTTTCCATGTAGTTGTGTGGTTTTGAGTAAGTTTCTTAATCTTGAGTTCTACTTTGATTGCACTGTGGTCTGAGAGACTGTTTGTTATGATTTCTGTTCTTTTGCATTTGCTGAGGAGTGTTCTACTTCCAATTATGTGGTCAATTTTAGAATAAGTGTGATGTGGTGCTGAGGGGAATGTACATTCTTTTTATTTGGGGTGGAGAGTTCTGTAGATGTCTATTAGGTCTGCTTGGTCCAGAGCTGAGTTTGAGTCCTGAATATCCTTGTTAATTTTCTGTCTCATTGATTGGTGTACTATTGACAGTGTGGTGTTAAAGTCTCCCCCTATTATTGTGTGGGAGTCTAAGTCTCTTTGTAGATCTCTAAGAAATTGCTTTCTGAATCTGGGTGCCCCTGTATATGGGGCCTATATATTTAAGATAGTTAGCTCTTCTTGTTTTATTGATCCCTTTACCATTATGTAATACCCTTCATTGTCTCTTTTGATCTTTGTTTGTTTAAAGTCTGTTTCATCAGAGACTACGATTGCAACCACTGCTTTTTTTTTCCTTCCCATTTGCTTGGTAAATATTCCTTCATCTTTTTATTTTGAACCTATGTGTTCTTGAACCTATGTGTCCTTGCATGTGAGATGGATCTCCTGAATACAGCATGCTGCAGGGTCTTGACTCTATCTAATTTGTCAGTATGTGTCTTTTAATTAGGTCATTTAGCCCATTTATATGTAGGGTTAATATAGTTATGTGTGATTTGATCCTGTTATTATGATGCTAGCTGGTTATTTCACCCATTAGTTGGTGCAATTTCTTCATAGTGTTGATGGTCATTATATTTTGGTTGGTTTTTGAGGTGGCTGGGATTGGTTTTTCCTTTCCATATTTAGTGCTTTCTTCAGGAGTTCTTGTAAGGCAGTCCTGGTGGTGACAAAATCTCTCAGCATTTGCTTGTTTGTAAAGGATTTTATTTCTCCTTCACTTATGAAGCTTAGTTTGGCTGGATATGAAATCCTAGGTTGAAAATTCATTTATTTAAGAACGTTGAATACTGGCCCCTACTCTATTCTGGCTTGTAGAGTTTCCACAGAGAGATCTGCTTTTAGTCTGATGGGCTTCCCTTTGTGGTAACCTGACCTTTCTTTCTGGCTGCCCTTAACATTTTTTTCCTTCATTTCAACCTTGGTGAAACTGACTATTATATGTCTTAAGGTTGTTCTTCTCAAGGAGTATCTTTGTTGTGTTCTCTGTATTTCCTGAATTTGAATGCTGGCCTGTCTTGCTTGGTTGGGAAATTCTCTTGGATAATATCCTTGTCCTATTCTCTAACTTGGTCCTATTCTCTCCATCACTTTCAGGTACATTAATCAAACATAGATTTGGTCTTTTCACATAGTCCCATATTTCTTGGAGGCTTGGTTTGTTCCTTTTCATTCTTTTCTCTCTAATCCTGTCTTCACACTTTATTTCATTAAGTAGATCTTAAATCTCTGATATCCTTCCTTCTGCTTGATCAGTTCAGCTATTGATACTTGTGTATGCTTCATGAAGATTAAATGCTGTGTTTTTCAGCTCCATCGGGTCACTTATATTCTCTAAAATGGTTATTCTAGTTAGCAATTCCTCTAACTTTTTTCAAGGTTCTTAGCTTCCTTGCATTGGGTTATAACATGCTTCTTTAGCTTGGAGGAGTTTGTTATTACCCACCCTCTGAAGCCTACTTCTGTCAATTTGTCAAACTCATTCTCTGTCCAGTTTTGCTCTCTTACTGGCAAGGAGTTGTGATACTTTGGAGGAGAAGAGACATTCTGGTTTTTGGAATTTTCAGCCTTTCTGCACTGATTTTTCCTCATCTTCATGGATTTATCTAGCCTTGGTCTTTGATATTGATTACCTTCGGATGGGGTTTCTGTGTAGACGTCGTTTTTCTTGATGGTGATACAATTCCTTTCTGTTTGTTAGTTTTCCTTCTAACAGTCAGGCCCCTCTGCTGCAGGTCTGCTGGAGTTTGCTGTACGTCCTCTCCAGATCCTCTTTGCCTTTGTATCACCAGTGGAGGCTGCAGAACAGCAAAGATTGCTGCCTATTCCTTCCTCTGGAAGCTTTGTCCCAGAGGGGCACCTGCCAGATGTCAGCCAGAGCTCTCCTGTATGAGGTTTCTGTTGAACACTGCTGGGAGGTGTCTCCAAGTCAGGAGGCATGGGGGTCAGGTATCCACTTGAGGAGGCAGTCTGTCCCTTAGCAGAGCTTGAATACTTTGCTGGGAGATCCACTGCTCTCTTCAGAGCTGGCAGGCAGGAACATTTAAGTCTGCTTAAGCTGCACCCATAGCCGCCCCTTCCCCCAGTTGCTCTGTCACAGGAAGATGGGAGTTTTATCTACAAGCCCCTGACTGAGGCTGCTGCCTTTTTTTGAGATGCCCTGCCCAGAGAGGAGGAATCTAGAAAGGCAGTCTCGTTACAGTGGCTTTGTTGAGCTGTGGTGGGCTCTGCCCAATTCGAACATACTGGCAGCTTTGTTTACACTGTGAGGGGAAAACTGCCTATTCAAGCCTCAGTAATGGTGGACGCCCTTCCCCTCACCAAGCTTGAGAGTCCCAGGTCACCTTCATACTGCTGTGCTGGCAGCGAGAATTTCAAGCCAGTGGATCTTAGCTTGCTGGGCTCTGTGGGGGTGGGATCCACTGAGCTAGACCACTTGGCTCCCTGGTTTCAGCCCCCTTTCCAGGGAGTGAATGATTCTGTCTCACTGGCATTCTAGGCACCATTGGGGTATGGAAAAAAAAAACTCTGCAACTAGCTCAGTGTCTGCCCAAATGGCAGCTCAGTTTTGTGCTTGAAACCCAGGGCCCTGGTGGTGTCAGCACCTAAGGAATCTCCTGGTATTCAGGTTGCAAAGACCATGGGAAAAGTATAGTATCTGGGCTGGATTGCACCATTTCTCATGGCACAGTCTGTCACAGCTTCCTTTGGCTATGGGAGGGAGTTCTCCAACCCCTTGTACTTCCTGGTTGAGGTGACACCCCACCCTCCTTCAGTTCACCCTCTGTGGGCTGCACCCACTGTCTAACCAGTCCCAATGAAATTAGATGTTTAT
Source organism: Cacajao melanocephalus (assembly GCA_963573385.1). Classification (NCBI taxonomy): domain Eukaryota; kingdom Metazoa; phylum Chordata; class Mammalia; order Primates; family Pitheciidae; genus Cacajao; species Cacajao melanocephalus. The sequence continues at coordinate 1,237 of CAUYLG010023275.1, read as the reverse complement.
CTGAGTTGGAAATGCAGAAATCACCTGACTTCTGCATTGATCTGGCTGGGAGCTGCAAACCAGAGCTCATTTTGTTATGTTTCATAATAGCAACCTGTAGTGGCATGGTCCTGTAGTTCCAGCTACTTAGGAGGCTGAGATGAGACAATCACTTGAGCCCAGAAGTTCAAGCTGTAGTGCACAATGATTACACCTGTGAATACTCACTGTACTCCAGCTTAGGCAACATAGTGAGGCCCTATCTCTAAAAAACTAAAATAACAAGAAGAGATTTCCCAACACACACACAAAAATGAGAAGTGTTTGAGGTGATGGATATCTTAAATGCCCTAATTTGATCATTACACATTGTATGCATATATCAAAGTATTAAATGTATCTCATATATATATACAAATATTATGTATCCATTTTTGGCTGGACATGGTGGCTAATGCCTGTAATCCCAGCCCCTTGAGAGGGCAAGGCAGGCAAATCACTTGAGGTCAGGAGCTCAAGACCAGCCTGGCCAACAAGATGAAATTCTACTAAAAATACAAAAATTAGCCAGACATGGTGGCGTGCACCTGTAATCTCAGCTACTTGGGAGGCTGAGGCAGGAGCATCACTTGAACCCAGGAGGCCAAGGTTGCAGTGAGCCAAGATCATGCCACTGCATTCCAACCTGAACAACAGAACAAGACTCTGTCTCAAAAAAATTATGTATCAATTTTTTAAACGTAGTAGCAGAATTCATTATATGACATCATCCAGAAAGAGAAAATTGACAAAGAAAAGAAGGGAGCTAAGAGTACAATATTCAATAAAAGTCTAAAACTGGAGATTTGGACACAAACAAGTGGCAAAGTATTCCATGCTCATAGGTTAGAAGAATCAATACCATTAAAATGTTTATACAGCCCAAAGCAATCTACAGATTCAGCACTATACCCATCAAATTACCATTGTCGTTTTTCTCAGAATTAGAAAAAAAAATCTCTCAGATTTATATGGAACCAAAAGAACAAAGCCAGAGACAGCAAATCACCTGACTTCAAACTATACTGCAAGATGACAGTAATCAAAACAGCATGGTACTAGTATAAAAATACATACATAGACCAACAGAACAGAATAGAGAACCCGAAAATAGAGCTAAACACTTACAGCCATCTCATCTTAGTCAAAGCTGACAACAAAGAATAAGGAAAATGCTCCCTCTTCAATAAATGGTGCTTAGAAAATTGGATAGCCATAT
>CAUYLG010023274.1:0-49178 GCA_963573385.1 Cacajao melanocephalus | reverse complement strand
TGTGGCTCCTCCGCCGGGAATCTCCCAGTTTGTGGGCCACAGAAATTCATCTGAAATTGCGGCGCCCACTCGCTCTCTGTGCTTTCACTGGGAGCTACAATCCTGGGCTGTTGTTAATCAGCCATTTTGGATCTCTCCGCCCGGTGATGTTTTTTCTGTTTCTTAGTTTTCCTTTGGCGGACGCCCCTTCCCTGCACAGCTGGACCTTCCCGGTTCAGCTGTGCTTACTGTGAAACTCTCAGTCCTCAGCGCTTCCAATTGCTGTTCTCCCAATTTTTAGTATTTTTAGTAGAGATGGGGTTTCACTAGATTGGCCAGACTGGTTTCGAACTCCTGACCTCGTGATCCACCCGCCTCGGCCTCCCAAAGTGCTGGGATTACTGGCGTGAGCCACGGTGCCCAGCCGGATGAGTGCGATTTTAAGGAAGCTTGACATGAACATCAATGTTGCCTCTGGGCTATAACCAAGGCACCTCCCTGTCTCCACTCCCTCGCCTGCCAACACTTGCCAGGTTCCAACAGGGATGTAAGAATGAGCAAGAGTCTGTGCTTCTGGTTGGTGGGTGGGTGAGGACGTGTAAAGTAATATCCTTTTGCTAGTGATGGAAGGTATCCAGGTTACCGGTGGTGAATCTGTGTGGGTCTGTAGCAACCTCAATTCTTGCCTCCTCAGAAGAAAGAATTCAACTGAGGGGCATAAGGCAGGAAAACAGACTGAGGCAAGTTTCAGAGCAGGAATGAAGTTTATTAAAATGCTGTAAAGCAGTAAATAAATGAAAGTACACTTGGAAGAGACCCAAGCGGGCATCTTGGAGGTCATGTGCGGTGTTTGACCTTTGACTTACAGTTTTATATAATGGCATACTTCGGGGGTCCTGTGGCCCTTTTCCTTGATTCTTCCCTTAGGGTGACCTGCCTGCATGTGCAGTGGCTTTCTAGCTCTTGGAAGATGAGCACGTACAGTGGGTTTACTGGAGTCATATGCATGCTCACCTGAGGTGTTTTTCCCTTTTCTGGTGGAATGCCCCATGCTCAAGCCCACTCACCCAATTCCTGAGGTCTTATTGAGTGGCACCTTACTATACGTTTGTGTTATTTACATTTCAACAAAATGTTTACTTAATGTAACCTCTATTACTATTATTTTTGGTAATAATATATTTACATTTTGATAATTAGATATTTAAACTTTATATATATAAGATCACAGCTGAAGATGGTAACCGTAACTTCAAGTTCTATCACCAGTCACTTTTACCATTTGATCACATTTGAAAATATTCACTCTTATTATTTTACTTCAAACAGTGACCTATAAATTTGTTTGGACAATACTAATTAAGTGCCTTTTCTCTTTTTTCAGAATAACAAAAATGTTAAATGACATATTGAAGATACTACTAAAGATACTTCACCTTTTGATTATGGCCTCTTCATTGAAGATCTGTAGGAATTTTTCTGTTAAACTTTTAAATCTTTCCACAAATTTTTTATTCACAGAAATATAATCTTTGAAATAATTTAAATGAATATAGATCAAAAACGGATGCACAAGACTCTATTATCTCAAATATATTTTATATAATTTTTCTTAATTATAAGATGCCAACCATATGGAAACATTTTTATTTTTATTTTTTGAGATGGAGTTTCACTCTTCTCATCCAGGCTGGAGTGCAGTGGTGCAATCTCGGCTCCCAGGTTCAAGTGATTCTCCTGCCTCAGCCTCCCGAGTAGATGGGATTACAGGCACCCCCGGCTAATTTTTTTTTTTTTTTTTTTTGTATTTTTAGTAGAGACAGGGTTTCCCCATGTTGGCCATACTGGTCTCAAACTCCTGACCTCAGGTGATCCTCCTGCCTCAGCCTCCCTAAGTGCTGGGATTACAGGCATGAGCCACCGCTCAAGGCCCAAAACATTTTTAATGTAACAGAGCATTTAATTATGTCAGTTTCCCATCAATCTACTATGGTCATTTAATGATGATTATTTTGTCCATTTCCACTAGTTGGCAGGAGGCTTTTCCACTAACAGTGCCCATGGTTACCTTTGCATGATTTTTCGCTCTAGACTTAGTTCATCTTCAGCCTGAAAAATCACATCTTCTATTTGGTCACCCAGAAGTCATCAAATATTGGTCTTCTTTATGTGGAATTTTTAGGAATTTACTCAGGAACATCAAAAATCTTTGTGTAAAATATTCTTAACCTCCCTTGTGGACTCTCACAGCCAATCATTCTTTTACTAATTTTTTAAAAGTAAACTCTCAAGTACGGTTTCTAATCACATTTTTAAAAGATAGATTCTACAGCATAGATGGAAAGCACAAAAGATGTTTAGAGAAGGGAGAGACCATTTTGTACTGGAATGGCAGATAATAAATTATGAAGGACTTGGGGAGACCTTGAGAGATAGGTAGTATTGAAAAGTATGAGAGTGCAGAAAGAGATCTAGGAGAAAAGGCATCAAGAGAGAAAGGCATGAGTCTATTAACGGAGGAAACAGTGGTGCCTGGTCCACCTTAGAGGAAGTTTAATACTGGCAATCATGGACTGCTAGATTATCTGGGAGAAAGTTTATGACCTTATAGTGTTATAATGGAGCGAACGTAGAAAGTCAACACCAAGACAAAAGTAGGCCAAATTGCAGGGTCTTTATTGCCGGCGGCCACGGAGGACTCACGTCTCTCCAACCTGTGGCCCCGAAAGGAGGGTGTCAAGATGTTTTATACCCGTAAAACCACCTCGGGAGTGAGAGTGAGGGGCGGGGATGGGGGTAAGGGGCTTCAGACATTCCGAGGGCTAGTGAATTCTGTAAATCACCTTCTGGGCAGAGATGAGGGTGTGGGGCGGGGGTGGGGGTGAGGAGCTTCAGACATATTCCTAGGGCTAGGGGACTTTTGACATTCTGATTGTTACTTAAGCGGTTAACAAAAGTCAAGATAAGCATTTGTTTACACATTGTCTGGGTAGGGTGGAAATTACAAGTCGCAGGGGCCAAGATGGCGTGGGTTTAGACTGCTTGCCTGTCACATTTGGGTTATAGAGAACAGTTTCAACAGAAAGCCGAGGTATGGTTGAGGTATGCAGTTTTATGGGGCTTTTACCATGTCACAATAGCAGCCATTCTGGTTGAATGCTCTCAGCTGGACTCTAAGCACAGTTGCTTTCAGACATTTTTTTTGGCAGCAAAACACAGTAAGAAATGGATTTTAAATAGCAACGCAATACACACCTGATGTATTATGTCTACATTTCAAGAAACACGCTTACTCTAATTACAGTCTAAGTGCTCTGATACTTTCTATAGAATTCAATTTCATTTAAAAAGACTGTTACCCACTGAACTTATGTCCGTACCCAATACCCAGTACCTGGTGTGACCTTCAGTTTGAAAAATACTGTCCAGGGAAGTGGTTCTCAATAAGAGGTGATTTTGCCCCCCAGTGGATATTTGGCAATATCTAGAAGCATTTTTGGTTCTCACAAATGGTGGGGGCTGGGGTGGGGGAGGGCAGAGAGCTACTGGCATCTAGTAGGCAGAGGCCATGGATGCTATTAAACCTCAATGCACAAGTCAGCCCATGTCTCCTCCACCCCCCAACAACAAAAAATTATCCAGACCCAGTTATCAATAGTCCCAGGTTAAGAAAGTCTGTCCTATTCAACATAGTATTGGAAGTTCTGGCCAGGGCAATCAGGCAAGAGAAAGAAAGGGTATTTAAATAGGAAGAGAAGACGCCAAACTATCTTTGCAGATAACATGATCCTATATCCAGAAAACCCCATCATCTCAGATCAAAAGCTTCTTAAGCTAATAATCAAGTTCGGCAAAGTCTCAGGATACAAAATCATTGTGCAAAAATCGCTAGCGTTCCTATACACCAACAACAGGCAAACTGATAGCCAAATCAGAATGAACTCTCCTTCACAATTGCCACAAAAAGAATAAAGCACCTAGGAATACAGCTAACAAGGGAAGTAAAGGAGGATCTCTTCAAGGAGAACTAGAAACCACTGCTCAAACAAATCAGAGATGATACAAACAAATGGAAAAGTCATTCCATGCTCATAGATACAAAGAATCAAGATCATGAAAATGGCCATACAGCCAAAGCAATTTATAGATTCAATGCTATTCCCATTAAACTACCATTGACATTCTTCACATAATTAGAAAAAAAACTATTTTAAAATTTCTATGGAACAACAACAACAAAATGCTCGAATAGCCAAGACAGTCCTAAGCAAAAAGGACAAAGCTGGAGGCATTACGCTACCTGACTTCAAACTCTACTACATGGCCACAGTAACAAAAATAGCTGGTACAAGAACAGACACATAGATTAATGGAACAGAATACAGAACCAAGAAATAAGATTGCAGACATACAACCATCTGACCTTTGACAAACATGATAAAACAAGCAATGGGAAAAGGATTCCCTGTGTAACAAATGGTGCTGGGAAAATTGGCTAGCTATATGCAGAAAATTGAAACTGGACCCCTTCCTTACACCATATACAAAAATTAACAGAAGATGGATTAAAGACTTAAACGTAAAACTCAAAACTATAAAAACTCCAGAAGAAAATCATTCAGGGCATAAGACATGGGCAAATATTTCATAATAACTATGCCAAAAACAATGGCAAGAAAAGCAAAAATTAACAAATGTGATCTAATTAAAATAAAGAGCACAGCAAAAGAAGCCATCATCAGAGTGAACAGACAACCTACGGAATGGGAGAAAATTTTTGCAATCATTTCATCTGACAAATGTCTAATATCCAGGATGTACAAGGAACTTAAGCAAATTTACAAGAAGAAAAACCAAACAACTCCATTAAAAAGTGGGCAAGGACATGAACAGACGCTTCTCAAAAGAAGACATACATGCAGCCAACAAGCAAGTGAAAAAAAGCTCAGTATCATTGGTCATTAGGGAACTGCAAATCAAAACCACAATGAGATACCATCTCACACCAGCCACAACGGCAATTACTAAAGTCAAGAAACAGCAGACGGTGACAAGGTTGTGGTGATAAAGGAATGCTTTTACACTGTTGGTGGGAGTGTAAATTACTTCAACCATTGTCAAAGACAATATGGCATTTCCTCAAAGATGTAGAGGCAGAAATACCATTTGACCCAGCAATCCCATTACTGGGTACATACCCAAAGGAATATGAATTATTCTATTATAAAGATATATGGACACGTGTTCATTGCAGCACTATTCACAATAGCAAATACATGGAATCAATCTAAATGACCATCAGTGATAGACTGGATAAAGAAAATGTGGTACATATACACCATGGAATACTATATAGCCATAAAAAGGAATAACATCATGTCCTTTCTAGGGACATGGATAGATCTGGAAGCCATTATCCTCAGTAAACTAATTCAGAGACAGAAAACCAAATACCGCATGTTCTCACTTATAAGTGAGAGCTGACTGTTGAGAACACGTGGACACGTGGTAGGGAACAACACACGCTGAGGCCTGTTAGAGGGTGGGACTGGGAGAAGGGAGAGCATCAAGACAGCTACTGGATGCTGGGCTTAATACCTAGGTGATGGGATGATCTGTATGGCAAACCACCATGGCACATATTTACCTATGTAACAAACCTGCACATCCTGCACAGGCACCCCTGAACTTCAAATAAAAGTTTGAAATTAAATAAAGAAATTCCATTAGAGAGAACCCATTAATAGAACGGAGAAGTTAGCTCCAGAAACTGTGCTTCTATTTTTTCTCAGCAACTGAGACTCAAGTAGTTTTGTATTGCCATCCTGCAACTTCCAATGAGTAGAGCTGGATCAGAATTTACTACCTTTTTCTTTAATTACTAAGTACCCTTAGTTCCCTTCTGTAACACAAATTTACAAAGACAAGAAGTCAAAAATCCTGGAGATGTTAATTCAAATACCACTTCTTATATTATTCTTAGCAATATGTCCTAAGACGGTTAAGCTATCACTGTGCAAATTCTAAATTTCATTAACTGGCTATATGTTAACAGTTAGTCTATATGTTAACTGGTTAGCTAGGTGTAGTTTACATATTTTTTAATTCCGCATTGATGTTCTATTTGGATGGCTTTGCACATGCTGGTATGCCTTTCCTGAGGCCATGAGTAACACTAAATATGTTAACTGCTATAAATTTTGTGACACTGTAGAACCATGAAGTTAACACTGGAGGGTAGAACAGGGAAATGGATATAATAAAGAAAAGGCACGGCTTCTTCTGTTGAGGAGTTTACGACATGGAAAGACAAACATTTGGAAAGTCAAAATACATCGAAAGGAAATAATTCATTCACAGAGCAGCATATGAAAAAGTGCTCATTGAGTACCTCTCTCTTTCTCTCTCTCTCCCCTTGCCCTTGAGAAAGCCAGCTAATATATTGTGAATAGCCTATAGAGAGGCACAGGTAGCAAAAAACAATTTTTTTTGTTTTGTTTTGTTTTGTTTGAGACACGTTCTCCCTCTGTCATCCGGGCTGGAGTGCAGTGGCACAATCTCGGCTCACTGCAACCTCTGCCTCCCAGGCTCTAGTCATCCTCTCACCTCAGCCTCTAAAGTAGCTTGGACAATGTGTGCAAGCCACCACGCCTGGCCAATTTTTGTATTTTTTGTAGAGACGGGGTTTGACCATGTTGCCCAGGCTGGTCTCAAACTCCTGAGCTCAAATGATTCACACACCTCAGCCTCTCAAAGTCCTAGTATTACAGGTATGAGCCACTGTGCCCAGCAAATATTTGACTTTTTCTTACTGCTTATAGGAAATATTTTTTTTTAATTTTTTTATTGCATTTTAGGTTTTGGGGTACATGTGAAGAACATGCAAGATTGTTGCATAGGTACACACATGGCAGGGTGATTTGCTGCCTTCCTCCCCATCACCTATATCTGGCATTTCTCCCCGTGCTATCTCTCCCCAACTCCCCGGAAATATTTTTATTTTAGATACTACTCCTTTGTCAATGATATGTGTTGCAAATATTGTATCTTAGTTATAGCTTACCTTTGCTTTGTGGTGTTTTTTGGCAGACTCACACTCTTTTTTTTTTTTTTTTTTGAAATAGAGTTTCATTCTTATTGCCCAGCCTCGAGTGCAATGGTGTGATCTCGGCTCACTGCAACCTCTGCCACCCAGTTTCAAGAGATTCTCCTGCCTCAGCCCTGCCCCCGAATACTGAATAGCTGGGACTACAGTCATGTGCCACCATGCCCAGCTAATTTTTTGTATTTTTAGTAGAGACAGGGTTTCTCCTTGTTGGTCAGGCTGGTCTTGAACTCCCAACCTCAGGTGATCCACCCCCCTCGGCCTCCCAAAGTGCTGGGATTACAGGCATGAGCCACTGCGCCCAGCCCAAACTCACATTCTTAATTTTAATGTAGATAAATTTGTCCGTTTCTTTATATAATTTTACTCTTTGTGTCTTGTTTCAAACATTTTCCTCCCATAAAGATTTTATTTATTTATTTATTTCACTCTAAAATTGTTTACTGAATGTCTACTATATATGATGTACTCTTCCAGGCATTGAGGTTACAAATACAAACAATATAATTCTCAGAAGTGGAGAAACAACCCGGATGTTTTTCTTTCTGTCCTTTTTCTTATTTGAGATTTAAAGATTAAAGAGGAGCTAAAGAAAACAAAAGAAAAAAAAACAGGCAAAAATTTACTATAAAAGAAAAGACATTATGAAGTATAAAATATTCAGCTATAGAAACAAATATAGGGCTGGGCATGGTGGCTCATGTTCGCACTCTGGGAAGCTGAGGCAGGAGGATTGCATAAGGCCAGGAGTTCAAGACCAGCCTGGGCAACATAACGTGACCCATGTCTCCACAAAAAAAGAGAAGGGGAGGAGAGGGGAGAGGAGTGGAGGGGAGGGGAGGGAAAAAAACCCAACCACACCAAAGAAACACACACAAAACAATTTTCCAGGTATGGCAGTGTGTGTCTGTACTCCTAGCTACTCTGAAGGCTGAGGCAGGAGGATCTCCGCAATGGAAAACAAATGTTCTTAGTGGCCTATGGCCGTTGAAGAGAACTAAGGGCCTGCCAATAGCCACGTGAGTGAACTTTGACATGGAACTTCTTATGCTTGTCAATAGCCACATGAGTGAGGTTAGAACTGGATCTTCTTCCAGTGAAGCATCGTGAGGGCTGTAGCCCCAACCAATACCTTGAGTGCAGACTTATGAGAGACCCAGAGCCAGAGGACCTAGTTAAGCTGTGCCTAGAAATTGATATAAATGTTTGTGGTTTTAAGCCAATTATTGTGAAGTGAATTGTTACACAGAATAGATAACTAATACAGACTATTAAATTCTCCAGCTGTGCTTGTGGAATTATCTATTTTGACATTTAATTTTGTCAATTACTGCCTCATGTATTTTGAAGCTCTCTCGTGGGACATACATTTATGATTGTTACATCTTCCTGACGAATTGAAATTTTATCTTATGAAATGTTCTTCTTTATCTCTTGTAATATATTTCATCTTGAAATTTCTTTCATCTGATCAGCATTCTCATCTTCTTATGCTTACTATTTTTCATTTTTTTAATTTTTTCTTCCCCTTCCCTCGTTCCATGCTTACTATTTGTAAAGTATATCTTTATATCCATTTACTTTCAACCTGTATCTTTTTTTTTTTAAGTGCATCTCTTATAGATGACATACAGTTGAATCTTGTTTTCTTTTTACCCATTTTGACAATTTACTTGGAATATTTAGGTAAGTAATTTTTAAGGGAAAATTATTGACATATGTTTGAGTCCACCAAATTTTTTTGTGTTTCTGGTTTGCCTCTTCTGCTTTTTGTTCGTCTTTTCTTCCTTTATTGCCTGTTATCGACTTATTTTTTTAGAATTACATTATTTTCTGATAAATGTTTACTTTTCATTATTTGCCTTGTATTTATCTATTGTCTTCTTTTATTTATTTATTTATTTTTAGAGATGGGGTCTCACTCTGTTACGCAGGCCAGACTGGAATGCAGTGGTGAAATCATAGCTCATTGCGGCCTCTTCCTCTTCGGTTCACGTGATCGTCCCACTTCAGCTCTCAAGTAGCTGGGACTATAGGTGCATGCCACCACACACTGCTAATGTTTTTGTTTTAGAGGTGGGGGGTCTCACTTTGTTGCCCATGATTGTCTTGCAGTCCTGGTTTTAAGTTCTCACCTTAGCCTCCCAGAAGTGCTGGGATTACTGGTGTGAGCCACTGTGACCTGCCTGCGTTTTATTTCTTAATGATTTCCCTAGGGCTTAAGTTATGAATCTCTAACTTTATAGTTTGTTTATAGTTAATAATGTATTTTCTGCTATAGTAGTCGTATTATTACATCTATATATATTATAATATGAGACAATGTTATCATTTTGTACTGAACAGTTATGTGGTTTACAAAGCAATTAAGAAAAGAGCAAAAATTAAGAAAAAGATTGTTCTTGCATTTGGCCAGATAGTAACTGTTCTGATGCCATTTATTCTTTCCTAACGATCTAATTTTCCATTTGGAATTATTTCCCTTTAACCTGAAGAACTACCTTTAGCATTTCTTATAACACAGACCTGGAATTACCTTAGTTTTCTTTTATCTGAAAATGTCTTTATTTTCGTTTCATTTTTAAAGAGTTGTTTTGCTAAATAGAGAACTATGGGTTTATAGCTTTACTTTAACACTTAAAAATTTCTGCTTCATTATCTTGTGGCCTCCTTTGTTTCTGATAATATTGGGTGTTATGTGGCTCTGTCCTGCATTGTTTCTGTCCCCCACTCTCACTGTCCCCATCCCCAACAGCCCCCATCCCTATTTCTTCCCATTGCATTTTACTCTTTCTGCTTTCAAGATTTGCTCTTTATCTTTGACTTCCTTTTTTTCTTTCCAACTCTTATTTTAGGCGCAGGGGGTGCATATGCAGGATTATCATATGGGTAAATTGAGTGTTGTAAAGGTTTGGTGTACAGATTACTTTGTCACTCAGGTAATAAGCATAGTACCTGATAGGTAGATTTTCAATTCTCACCCTTTCCCACCCTCCACCATCAAGTAGGCCCCAGGGTCTGTGGTTCCTGTCTTTATGTCCATGTGTTCTCATTGTTTAGCTCCCACTTACATGTGAGAACACGCAGTATTTGTTTTTTGTTCCTGTGTTAGTTCTCTTCAAATAATGGATGCCACCTCAGTCATATTTCTGCAAAGAACATGATCTTATTATTTTTTATGGCTGCATAGTATTTCTAGGAATATCTTCCACTTTCAACAGTTTGACTGTGATGTTCCTTGGCATGAACTTCATTATTGTTTACTCTGCATGGTATTCATTGAGTATCTTGAATCTTCAAATTTCTGTTTTTCATCAAATTTGGAACATTTTGAGCTATTATTTCTGAAAATTTTTTTCTGCCCCATTCTTTCTTATCATGTTTTGATATTCCATTTACACATATGTCAAATCATTTGATAACACCTAACAGTTATCTGAGTCTCAGTTTATTGTTTTTCTCTCTGCATGTCACATAAGGTATTTTTGGTTTTTTTTTTTTTGAGACAGAGTTTTGCTCTTATCGCCCAGGCTAGAGTGCAGTGACATGATCTTGGCTCACTGCAACACCTGCCTCCTGAGTTCAAGTGATTCTCCTGCCTCAGCATCCCAAGTAGCTGGGATTACAGGAGCATGCCACCACACCTGGTTAATTTTTGTATTTTTAGTAGAGACAGAGTTTCTCCATATTGGTCAGACTGATCGCAAACTCCTGACCTCAGGTGATCTGCCCGCCTTGGCCTCCCAAAGTGCTGGAATTACAGGCATGAGCCACCGCACCTGACCTCACATAAGATAATTTTAATTGATCTGTCTTCAAGTATATTCACTTGTTTCTCTGTCATTTTATTTGGTTTAGTCTATTGTGAACTTTTAATTTCAGAAAGTATATTTTTTAGTTTTAGAATTTCCATTTAGTTTGGTTTTATTGTTTCTCCTTCTCTATTGAAACTTCTTATATTTTTGCTGAGAGTTTTACTTACTACAACCATATTTTGTTTACTTCATTGAGGGTGGTTATTATAGCCACTTAAAAATATTTGTTTAATAATTCCAACAACTGCTTCATCTTGGGGTCAGGCTCAAATGATTCTTTTTCGTCTTTAGGCACTTCACTACCATGAGAACAGTATGGGGAAAACTGCCTCCAGGATTCAAATTATCTCCCACTGGATCCCTCCCACAACACATGGCAATTATGGGAGTACAATTTAAGATGAGATTTGGGTAGGGACACAGAGCCAAACCATATCATTCTGACCCTGGCCCCTCCAAATCTCATATCCTCACATTTCAAAAGCAGTAATGCTTTCCCAACAGTGCCCCAAAGTCTTAACTCATTTCAGCATTAACCCAAAAGTCCACAGTGAAAAGTCTCATCTGAGGCAAGGCAAGTCCCTTCTGCCCATGAGCCTGTAAAATCAAAAGCAAGCTAGTTACCTCCTAGATACAATGGGGGTGGAGGCATTAGGGAAATAAAGCCATTCTGAAGGGGAGAAATTGGCCAAAACAGTGAAGTCACAGGGCTCATGTAAGTCCAAAATCCAGTGGGACAGTCAAATTTTAAAACTTCAAAATGATCTCCTTTGACACCAGGTCTCACATTCAGGTCACGCTGATGCAACAGGTGGGTTCCCATGGTCTTGGGCAGCTCCACCACCATGGCTTTGCAGGGCATATCCCCTCTCTTAGCTGCTTTCATGGGCTGGTGTTTAGTGTCTGAAGCTTTTCCAGGTGAACCATGCAAGCTGTTAGTGGATCTACCATTGTGGTGTCTGGAGGACTGTGGCCCTCTACTCACAGCTCCATTAAGTGGTGCCCCAGTAGGGACTCTGTGTGGGGGCTCTGAACCAACATTTCTCTTCTGTACTGCCCTAGCAGAAGTTCTCCATGAGGGCTCCACCTCTGCAGCAAACTTTCGTCTGGGCATCCAGGCATCTCCATACGTCTTCTGAATTCTAGGCAGAAGTTCCCAAACCTCAATTCTTGGCTTCTGTGCACCTGCAAACTCAATACCACATGGACACTGCCAAAACTTGGGGCTTCCACCTTCTGAAGCAATAGCCCGAGCTGTGCCTTGGCCCCTTTTAGTTATGGCTGGAGTGGCTGAGACACAGGGCACCAAGTTGCTAGACTGCACACAGCACTGGGACTCTGAGCCTGGCCCACAAAACCATTTTCTCCTAGGCCTCCATGGCAGAAGGTGATGGGAGGGGCTGCTGTGAAGACTTCTGACATGCACTGGAGACATTTCCCCATTGACTTGGGGATTAACATTTGGCTTCTCATGACTTATGCAAATTTCTGCACCCAGCTTGAATTTCTCTTCAGAAAATGGGTTTTTATTTTCTATCACATTGTCAGGCTGCAAATTTTCTGAACTTTAATGCTCTGCTTCCCTTTTAAAACTGAATGCCTTTAACAGCATCCAAGTCACATCTTGAATGCATTGCTGCTTAGAAATTTCTTCCACCAGATACCCTAAATAATCTTTCACAAGTTCAAAGTTCCAGAAATCTCTAGGGCAGGGGCAAAATGTCACCAGTCACCTTGCTAATATATAACAAGAGTCACCTTTGTTCCAATTCCCAACATGTTCCTCATCTCCATCTGAGACCATGTCAGCCTGGATGTTATTGTCCATATTGCTATCAGCACTTTGGGCAAAGCTATTCAATGCATCCCTAAGAAGTTTCATACTTTCCCACATTTTCCTGTCTCCTTCTGAGCTCTCCAAACTGATCCAACCTCTGCCTGTTACCTAGTTCCAAAGTTGCTTCCACATTTTTGGGCATCTTTTCAGCAGTGCCCCACTTTACTGGCACCAATTTACTGTATTCATGCATTTTCACACTGCTGATAAAGACATACCTGAGACTGGGAAGAGAAAGAGGTTTAATTGGACTTATGGTTCCCCATGGCTGGAGAGATCTCAGAATGGTGGAAGGTGAAAGGCACTTCTTACATGGTTGTGGCAAGAGAAAATAAGAGGAATTCAAAAGCAGAAACCCCTGATAAAACCATCAGATCTCGTGAGACTTATTCACTACCGTGAGAACAGTGTGGGGAAAACTGCCCCCATTATTCAAATTATTTCCCACTAGATCCCTCCCACAACATGTGGAAATTATGGGATTACAATTCAAGATGAGATTTGGGTGGGGACACAGAGCCAAACTGTATCAACTATTGCTTCCCATGTCAAGATATTTCTTCTTACATCAGACTGCGTCACTCATTTATATTACCTGCCTGCCAGGTACCTGTGAGAACATGAATTTGTGACTTCTGCTGTATATATATATATATATATATTCTCCAACCTATTATAGCAGGTATACCAGAAATCTGATCACTAGTATTAAACCCACCCTGCATAGCCAATTCCCATTTACCCAACCAACATGCAATTCCTTTTGATGTGTTGACAGCTTTGTGTGAGTACATAGCTGAGCTCCAACTTAAAGCTTACGTTGTCTGTAGGTTTTTGGTCTTTTATTTTGAGATAGAGTCTTACTCTCTTGCCAGGCTGGAGTGCAGTGGTTGGATCTTGGTTCATTGCAACCTCCATCTCCTGGGTTCAAGTGATTCTCCTACTTCAGCCTCCTGAGTAGCTGGGACTACAGGCACATGCCACCATGCCAAGCTAATTTTAATATTTTTAGTAGAGACAGGGTTTCACCATGTTGGCCAGGAAGGTCTTGATCTCTTGACCTTGTGATCCACCAGCCTTGGTCTCCCAAAGTGCTGGTATTACAGGTGTGAGCCACTGTGCCCGGTCTTGTCATTTAAAAAAAATTTTATATTTAGAGGTACATGTGCAGATTTGTTATATAGGTAAATTCAGTGTTACAGGGTCTTAGGAGTACACATTATTTCATCACCAGGTAATAAGCATGGTACCCTGATATGATTTGACTGTGTCCCCAGTCCAAATCTCATTTTGAATTATAATCCCCATAATCCCCATAAGGGCAGGACCAAGTAGAGGTAATTGCATTATGAGGGTGGTTTCCTCCATGTTGTTCTCATGATAGAGAGTGAGTCTCATGAGATCTGATGGTTTTATAAGCATCCAGTATTTCTCCTGCTTGCACTCACTCGGTCCTGCTGCCTTGTAAAGAACGTTTCTGCTTCCGCTTTGCCTTCTGCCATGGTTGTAAGTTTCCTGAGGCCTTCCCAGCAATGAGGAACTGTGATCCAATTAAACCTCTTTTCTTTATGAGTTACCAGTCTCTGGTATTTCTTCCTAGCAGTGTGAGAAGGAACTAATACAGTAAATCGGTTCTGAGGTAGTGGGGTGCTGCTATAAGGATACCCAAAAATTTGGAAGCAACTTTGCCACCAGGTAACAGGCAGAGGTTGGAACAGTTTGAAGGGCTCAGAAGAAGACAGGAAAATGTGGGAAAGTTTGGAACTTCCCAGAGACTTGTCGAATGGCTTTGACCAAAATGATAATAGCAACATGAACAATGAAGTCCAGCTAAGTTGGTCTCAGATGGAGATGGGAAACTTGTGGGGAACTGGAGTAAAGATCACTCTTGCTGTACTTTAGCAAAGAGACTGGTGGCATTTTGCCCCTGCCCTAGAGATCTCTGGAACTTTAAACTTGAGAGAGATGATTTAGGGTATTTCGGTGGAAGAAATTTCTAAGTGGTAAAGCATTCAGAAGGAAGGAGAACCTTACAAAAGTTTGAAAAATTTTTATTCAAAACCCAAAACCAAAAGATACAGATTTAAGGAGTTCTGTCCAAATCATTTTATGAAGCCAGTATCACCCTAATCCCAAAACCAAGAGACATAACAAAAAAAGAAAACTATAGTCCAATATCTCTGATGAACACAGAAGTCACATTACCTGACTTCAAACTGTACTACAAGGCTATCGTCACCAAAACAAAATGGTATTGGTATAAAAATAGACACATAGACCAATGGAACAGAACAGAGAATCCAGAATTAAAGCCAAATACTTACAGCCAACTGATCTTTGACAAAGCAAACCAAGGCATAAAGTAGACAAAGGACTACCCTATTCAATAAATGATGCTGGGATAATTGGCAAGCCACATGTAGGAGAATGAAACTGCATCGTTATCTCTCACCTTATACAATAACCAACTCAAGATGTATTAAACACTCAAATCTAAGACCTGAAACCATCTAAATTCTAGGCGATAACATTGAAAAAACTCTTCTAGACATTGGTTTAGGCAAAGAGTTCATGACCAAGAACCTGAAAGCAAATGAAACAAAAACAAAGATAAATAGATGACTTTATTAAATTAAAAAGCTTCTTCACAGCAAAACAAATAATCAACAGAGTAAACAGGCAACCCACAGAGCAGGAAAAAATATTCACAAACTGTGCATCTGACAAAGGACTAATATCTAGAATCTACAAGGAACTCAAATGAGCAAGAAAAAATAATGATCATATTAAAAAGTGGGCTAAGGACATGAGTAGATAATTCTCAAGAGGATATACAAATGGCCAACAAAGATATGAAGAAATGCTTAACATTACTAATAATACGGAAAATGCAGATCAAACCACAATGTGATACCACCTTACTCCTGTAAAATGGCCACAATAAAACAATAAAAAAATAATAAATGTTGGCATGGATGTGGTGAAAAGGGAACACTTTTACACTGCTGGTGGGATGGTAAACTAGTACAAACACTATGGAAAACAGTGTGAACATTCCTTAAAGAACTGAAAGTAGATCTACAATTTGATCCAGCAATCCCACTACTGGGTATCTACCCAGAGAAAAAGAAGTCACTTGCACATGCATGTTTATAGCAACATAATTCACAATTGCAAAAATTTGGAGCCAGCCCAAATTCCCATCAATCAATGAGTGTATAAAGAAATTGTGGCATACATACATATATATATATATATATATATATATATATATATATATATATACACCATGGAATACTACTCAGCCATAAAGACAAAAGAAATAATAGCAACCTGGATGGAATTGGAGACCATTATTCTTTTTTTTTCTCCCCACCCCCTTGGAGACCATTATTCTAAGTGAAGTAACTCAGTAGTGGAAAACCAAACATTATATGGTTTCACTTATAGGTGGGAGCTATGCTATGCGTATGCAAAGGCATAAGAATAATGCAATAGATGTTGGAGACTCAGGGGAAAGGGTAGAAGTGGTGTATTAGTCTGTTTTCACACTGCTTATAGCAGTTCTTTATAAGAACTGCCTGAGACTGGGTAATTTATAAAGAGAAGAGGATTAATTGACTCTCAGTTCCATATGACTGGGGAGGCCTCAGGAAACTAACAATCATGGCAGAAGGGGAAGGAGGCACATCTTATGTGGCAGCAGGCTAGAGAGAGAGTGTTGTGAGAGAGAGCAGGGAAAACTGCCTTATAAACCATCAGCTCTTGTGAGAACTTACTATCACGAGAGCAACAATAGCATTGGGAAAATTGCCTTTATGATCCAATCAACTCCCTTCCTCAACACATAGGGATTACAGGTCCTTCGCTCAACATCTGGGGACTACAATTTGAGATGCGATTTGGATGGAGATACAGAGCCAAGACATATCAAGGGGGGGTGAGGTATAAAAGACTACACATTGGGTACAGTGTACACTGCTTGGGTGATGGGTACACCAAACCCTCAGAAATCACCACTAAAGAATTAATCTATAAAACTAAACACCACCTGTTCTCCAGAAACTGTAGAAATAATATTTTTTAAAAATTAAATAGGCCAGGTGTGGTGGTTCAGGCCTGTAATCCCAACACTTTGGGAGGTTGAAGTGGGCGTATCACCTGATGTCAGGAGTTCGAGACTAGCTGGGCCAACGTGGTGAAACCCTGTCTCTACCAAAAACACAAAAATTAGCTGGGTGTGGTGGTTGGCGCCTGTAATCCCAGCTAGTCAGGAGGCTGAGGCAGGAGAATTGCTTGAATTCAGGAGACAAAGCCTGTGGTGAGTTGAGATAGTGCCATGGCACCCAAGCCTGGGCGACAAGTGTGAAACTCTGTCTCAAAAAAAGTTAAATAAACTTGTGATTGTATTATGAAATTCTTGTAGTGAGTTTTTCAGCTCCAACAGATCAGTTCTACTCATTCTGACAACGGCTATTTCATCGTTCAGCTCTTGGATCATTTTATTGGGTTCCTTAGAATCCTTGTATTGGGTATTGACTTTCTCCTAACTCTCGATGATCTTTGTCCCTGTGAGATTCTAAGTTCTGTGTCTCTCATTTCAGCCATTTCAACCTGCTTAGGAACTATTGTTGGGGACCAGTGTGATCATTTGGAGGTAAGAAGACACTCTGAATTTTTGAGTTGCCAGAGGTCTTGTGCTGGGTCATTGTCATCTGTGTGGTGTGATGTTCCTTTAATCTTTGAAGGTGCTCTCCTAGGGATGGTGTTTTTAGTTTTATCTTCTTTGCTGCCTTTGAGGGTTTGATTGTGGTATAAGGTGGATTCAGTCAACTGGCTTTAGTTTTTGAAAATGTCAGGGGCCCAAGGCTCAGCTCAGCAGTCCTAGCCTGCATGCTGTAACCCTGGGCAACTGCAACTGGGCCCCTGGCTTTGTTCTCTGACCCTTCAAGATTAGGAACCTGCTGTGCTGGAAGGACCTAGGTGTTCCTGGTCCACTGGCAACAACGCTCTGTTGGGGTATTGGCAGAGAGTTCCATTCTTGCTTGTGCATGTCAGCAGCAGTGGTGCTGTGGTAGGGCGCATTTGTGTTGGCTCTGTTTTTTAAGAAATAAAAAAATTAGGGGAAATTTGTTTAAAAATACAAACTTTCTATAATCCTGAAACTTAAAACTAAAATTAACAAAAAAAAAAAAAACAACTTGACAATTCCCAAAGTTTTAAAATTAAAAAACTGCTTTAGGAATTTAGCCATACATTTTATCCCAAATTTAAAGAAATTTAAGATGTTTCATAAAGCTAAAGCATTAATGTCTCCCACATGCAATATTTTAACTTGGACTTTTTAAAGAGAAACAATTAAAAAGAAGCCATTAAGACATCATATGAACTGAGCTCTTGCAAATGTGGATTGCCGAAGAAGATACTTATTTCAAACTCATAAGGGTTATAAATAAATACAAAACTTTAGTACCCCGGACATGCAAACCAGAATGATGATAAACGTAGGTTCCAGATTAAACATCATGTTTCCAGTACTTTCAGGAACAATATATTTATCTAGTTTCTAAATTGAGACAAAGGAAGTAAAATGGAGAGGTGAATTACCAAAAAAGCATGTTATCAGTGTTCTCCTTTAGATTGTTTTTGAAAGCTTTTAAACACTGGGTGTGTAAGTTAAAGCTGCTTTTAGCACTTCCTCAGCAGATCACCTTAGACTTTGCTGAAGTTGGCACCATTATAGGGGTCATATTTTCACACGGATGCACTCTTCCTGAACAGAGTGTATTTGACAGAAAAAAGTTTTTCTTTCATGCCAGGCATTTGTGTGTTTGCTTTTTATAACAAACAGTAAGACAAAGCTCACCATGTTGGACTCTCTCCCAGTATTTCCAATTTAGCTATGAAAACAAGATTTTTATTTCATGGTTTGGAGAATTGCACTTTAAAAGTTAACTCTTTAAGGTAACACAGCATTTTTTTCCTCAAAAGTCATTTTATCTTCTTTGATTTGAATTTCCATTTCTTTGGATATCACAAACTGTATCCTTTCATCACTTGAGTTGGTAAGGGAGACATTTTCATAAGCAGTCTTTTTTTTTAACTTTATATGATTTAGCATTTTACTATAGTTCTTTTTTAAATATATATATTCATGTTAGATGCTAAATCTGCTCTCCATAATCAGATTTGGGAGCAGCCTTTATTTTGTTGTTAGGTTTTTGGCAGAGTCTAGAAGGTCCCAAGCTGCCAAAGTTTTGTCTGAAAGTCTTTCAAGTTCAGCAGTTTTCATACTCTATCCTGTCATAATGAATAGCAACTGCCTCCCCAACAAAAGCCAAGTTATTATGGTAGGTTAGAATCTTAACAGTATTAGGAAAAAATCTTGCAGTGTTATACCTAAAATATGTATTCAAATGAACCATAAGCCTAATTCCAGTAGTTCCAAGTATAGCATGTCGTGCAGCCTGTATTCCCAGTCTTCCATAGAAGGCAAAGCATCCAGTGAAAATTCTGGCACTGAAAGAATGTCTATTGAATTCTTCATTCTGAAGTAGGTTATAAGAAGGAGGTTTGCTGGGCATGGTGGATCATGCCTGTAATCACAGCACTTTGGGAGGCCGAGGTAGGTGGACTGCTTGAGCCCAGAAGTTCAAGACCGGTCTAGGCAACATGGCAAAATGCGGTCTCTACAAAACATACAAAATTAGCCAGGCACAGTAATATATGCCTGTAGTCCCAGCTACTTAGGAAGCTGAGGTGGGAGGGTCAATTGAGCCCAGCAGTTTGAGACTGTAGTGAGCCATGATCTCACCAATGCACTCCAACCTGGGTGACAGAATGAGACCCTGTCTCAAAATAAAAAATAAATAAAAAATAAGGAGGCTGGCAAGAAGACCTATTTTTAAATGGATACATTTCTTTTAGAAAGAGAAAGAAATAAGTTTTTTTAACTTGTAAAAGAAATGGATAAATAAAAATTGACATTTTCACTGAATGTTATGATTGTCATCATAACCACCATAATCTTTGTAAGCCTAAGTGACTTATTTTACATGTCATCTTAATTCTTTATTGTCACGCTTTCCTTTTTAAAATTTGCTTTCTTTAGCCTCTGAACTATTCAAATATGCTATTATCATTCTTCTCAGTTCATAGGCCTACATTATTTACTGTTCAAATATAGCATAACACTAGAACAGTTATTTGTGCTGAAATATATTTCACTATTTTTGATGGGAGAAAAGATGATCAACTTTCTTATAAACAGTGAACTGATATACAGAGGTATTAGTTCATTCCATAGCACATAGGAGAGATATTTGTACACAAAATGAAATATTAGGAAATGTTAATGCATGTACTGTTCTGTGTAACTTCAGACTTCATCATTAAACTTATGAAGGAGTGTCTAGAATAGTCGTTCAAGGTAGGTACAAATCAGTTGCTGAAAACAAGAGGAGAATAAATGAAATATTAGATCGAGATTTGCAAAAGCACCATAATAATTTACATTACTGAAATATTAGTAGAAATGTATTTTTAGTCTCTTATTCTCAAGTCTCGATAAACTAATTATAAAGCAAGGATGACACTTCTTAGTGTTCACAAATGTGTGTGGGTGTGGGTGTGTGTGGGAGTGTGTGTAACTTTCAATCTTTAGTTTGAATACAAGACTGAACTTTGCTGCACACGTATAAAAACTCTACATGTTTTAGGTCATTCAGCCTGAGGAAAGAAGTCATGTCAACAGAAGGGCAACAAAACTAAAATTTTCTGACACTTCTTGTATCATTATTACAGGACCTCTCTAGTTAATTCAAAGAGTTCAGAAAGACAGGAAAGATGTGGTGTATCTTAAATAGAAATGCCTTTTATTTCTATGTTTGTCTAGCTAACTCCTATTCATGTATCAGTGCTTAGCTCAAGAGACGGTTTCTTTGGAAAGCCTTTCCTAACCCACATTCTATTTAGATGGCCCGTCTCTACCCATACATAAAACTCTATGCCTGTTTCCCGCTTTTCACAGTACTGATTATGGAATTATAAGCATTGGGTTACTTCTTAGCTGTCCTATGATCATTCTATCAATCATTTTGCTCTTCTACTTCCTCTTCTCTTCCTTTTTTCTCACTCCAAATCTCACACCCATACACAAGACCATGTGTTCCGCATGAGCAAAGACTATGCTTTATTGGACTTTGAATTTCCAGCACTTAGTGCAATGTCTGGTACATAGTAATGACCAACCAATATTTATTGAGCTAACATGTATAAATAAATGAATGCTTAGGAACTAGTAATATCAGCTATCACCATTTTTGTCTTTTCCTCCAGATTGCTAGGATAATATATTCTGTTGCAGATAATGATTACTGTGTTAGTTTGATAGGGCTGAATAACAAAGTACAACAGACTGGTTATTTTTAAAAAATAAATAGAAATTTATTTTCTCACTGCTCTGGAAGCTAGAAGTTTGAGACGAAGGTGTTGGCAGGGCTGGTTCCTTCTGAAGGCTATGTTAGAAACAACCTGTTTCAGACCTATCTCTTTGTTTTGTAGGAGTCTGTCTTCTCCCTGTGTCATCATCTTCCCTTTGGACATGTCTATGTCCAAATTTCCTCTTCTTGCAGTGACATCAGTTATATTGGATTGAGGCCCATCCTAATGAACCCATTTTAACTTGATTACCTCTTTAAGGATTCTATCTTCAAATACAGTCACATTCTGAGATACAAGGAGTTAGAAGTTCGACATATAAATTTTGGGGAAGACATAATCCAGCTGGTAACTCCTAAGGGTGCTGCTGTTAGTAATAACCATATTAGTAAGCAACCGTTTTTAAGCACATATTTTATGCTCAAAAATAGTGTTAGAAACAGTGTTTGTTTTGTGTTAGAAACAGTATTAAGTGTTTTGTATGCACATCTCCAACACATAAGTTTGCTCTGATGTCTGCCGCAGGCTCCTGCACTCATGAACCCATTGAAGCACCAATATTTTGCCATCCATCCTGTGGCTCAGTAGTTAACTGCAACGGAGAACAAGTCTCTTTACTTTCATTGGTGTGATACGTTACTAAGTGGAGCGCTGAGTAGTGTTACTTTTTTTTTTCTTTGACATGGAGTCAGCATCCCGAGTAACTGGGATTACAGGCGCCCACCGCCACCCCGGCTAATTTTTTAGTATTTTTAGTAGAGATGGGGTTTCACTATGTTGGCCAGGCTGGTCTTGTACTCCTGGCTTCAAATGATCCATCTGCTTCAGCCTCCCAAAGTGCTGGGATTACAGGCATGAGCCTCTGCACATGGCCTGAGTAAGTAGTGTTACTCTTAAGGATCTACAAAAACTTTATTGAAGCAGTTCTTTTACTTTTTATTCTTGTATTGCATTATCCATATGTGAAACCTCAACCATGGATCCACAGGGGCTGAGTCAGGGGACCACATTGAATGGCAATTTACAGGCTCTATTTAAAATTATGCCAGTTTATCCATGCCCTAGTACTACCCTTGTGCATTTGATTCCCTCTTCTTTTGGTTTAAATTTTCCCCTCCCACCAGGACTTCCATCATCCCTCCAGACGTGCCTGATTTCTAGAAACTGTACAAGTTCTCAACTGAGATCTCAGTTAAATTTAGCTTCAAATTGAGTTTTCACTATGCTTTTCTAAGAAATTTTACTCATGCAGTTGTTTCTTGTTGTTTTTCCTCTTTTTTTTCTAATTCAAAAATATTTAATTGACAAACAAGGATTATATATATATTCAAAGTGTATGACAGGAGTGTCCAATCTTTCGGCCTCTGTGGGCCACATTGGAAGAAGAAGAGTAGTCTTGGGCCACAAACAAATACACTAATGATAGCTGATGAGCTAAAAAAAATTGCAAATTCGCATAATGTTTTAAGAAAGTTTATGAATTTGTGTTGGGCTGCATTCAAAGTCATCCTGGGCTGCATGTGGCCCATGGGCCACAGGTTGGACAAGCTCGGTGTACACTGAGATGATTTCATGTATGTAAATATTGCATAATGATTACAATACAATTAATTAACATATCTGTTGATACCCATGATGTACATTAGATACCAAGAACTTGTTCATCTTATAACTGAAAGTTTGTACCCTTTCATCAACATCTTCCTATTTCCCTCACCCCTCAGCCCCTGGAAACCACCATTCAACTCTTTATAAGATCAAAGTGTTTACATTCCATATCTAAGTGAGATCATACTGTATTAGTCATTCTGTGTCTGACTTATTTCATTTAGCATATTATCCTCCAGGTTCATCCATGTTGTTGCCAATGGCAGCACTTCGTTTTTATGGCTGAATAATATTCCATTATATATATAGCTATGTGTGTGTGTGTGTGTGTGTATATATATATATATATATAATGTATATAGTTAGATGTAGGTATATACATATAGGTATACCTATGTGTATAGGTATGTATAGATATAGATACGTATCACGATTTCTTTATTCATCCATTGATGGACACTTAGGTAGCTTCTATGTCTTGGCTATTGCGAATAATGTTGCAATGGACATTGGAATACAGATATCTCTTTGAGCTACTAATTTCATTCCCTTGCAGTGACACCAGTTATATTGGATTGGGGCCCACCTTAATGAACCCATTTTAACTTGATTACCTCTTTAAAGATTCTATCTTCAAATACAGTCACATTCTGAGATACAAGGAGTTAGAAGTTTGACATACAAATTTTGGGGAAGACATAATCCGGCTGGTAAATCCTAAGGGTACTGCTCTTAGTAATAACCATATTAGTAAGCAACCATTTTTGAGCACATACTTTATGCGCAAAAATAGTGTTAGAAACAGCGAAAATGCCCAGAAGTGGCATTTTTATAATGCCTGTACCAATTTACATTCTTGCCAACATTGTAGAAGGGATCTTTTTCTCCTTACCCTCTCCAACACTTATCTCTTGTCTTTTTGATAATAGCCATCCTAACAGATGTGAGATATCTCATTGTGGTTTTGGTTTACATTTTCCTGATGATTAGTGTTGCTGAGAACCTTTTCTTATATCTCTTGACCATTTATATGTCTTCTTCTTCTCCTTTTTTTTTTTTTTTAAGTCTGTTCAGGTTTTTATCCTTTTAAAAAAATTGAGACAGGTTCTCCCTCTGTTGTCCAGACTGGAGTGCAGTGGTATGATCACAGGTCACTGCAGCCTCAAACTCCTGGGCTCAAGTGATCCTCCTACTCAGTCTCCCAAGCAGTTGGGATTACAAGTGCACTCCACCATGTCCAGCTAATTTTTTGTTTGTTTGTTGTTTCGTAGAGACGGTGTCTCTCTATGTTGCCCAAGCTGTTCTTGAATTCCTGCCCTCAAGTTATTCTTCCTCAGCCTCCTGAGCTACTGGGATTATAGGTATGAGCAACTGGAATTAGAGGCACAAGCCACTGTGCCTCGCTGACCCACCATTTTTTAAAGATATGAATTCTTGCTACGTTGCCCAGGCTGGAGTTCAGTGGCTATTCACAAACTCAATCACAATGCACTGCAGCCTCAAACTGCTAGACTCAAGTGATCGTCCAGTCTCAGCCTCCTGAGTAGCTGGAAGTATATGTACAACACCACCACATTTGGCTTTTATCCGTTTTTAAATCGGATTATTATTATTATTTTTGCTATTGAGTCATATGAGTTCTTGGTATTTTAGATATTAACCCCTTGTAAGACATACGGTTTGCAAATATTTTCTTTTGTTCTGAAGGTTGCCTTTTTATTTTCTTGATTGTTTTCTTTTCTGTGGCAATTTTTTCTCATCTTAAATATGTGTGAAAGGGATGAAGGGGCATTCCTTAAATCTGTAAGCATTAAGTTTTTATGATAAGGATTGAAGAAGTTTTATACAGAGCTGAATATTGGGGAATTTTGGTGTTTGGAGGAAAAAGAGACAGCAGTGAAAAGAGAAAGAACCTCAAGAGTTCCTATAGTCCATTTTTTTTTTACCAAGATTATGCAAGTGAGTATATTATAGGCATCTAAGAGCATAATTAATGCCTACTTTTCTTTCTTATGTGAAAAAAAGAGTTAGCAAAGGAATAGTGGAAAAATAAAGGAGTCGACACATGAGGTCAAATAATCCACACTCTTTTCTCTTTTGGAAGTGTTAGGTCTACAGCTGTATCTTCTCCAAGGCCAAGTCAGGTCTCCTGGTGGAATATGTTCTACCTCAGCTTCTCCTTACACTGACAACAGTATTCTGTATTCAGGGCCGTGGAAAGGTTGACTTACTCAATCTCACCACGTGAGTAGAGATGGACTTGCCCAGCAATTTTATTCATCTAGCTAAATTCTTTCTTAAGACTATTTTGGAAATTCAGTTTCTCTAGAGTTTTGAGAAATAAATTCCAAATATATCCTGAAGGCTTTGTTTATTTTAACAACTTGAGGTCAATGAGAAATAGGGAAAGTTTAAAATGATTTCCCATTTTGTGAATGTTCCTCTGCAAGATTCAATTAGCACCTCGTATTTATAATAATTTTTAATTTAATTGACAACGTATTTTATTGTCCTTTAGTATTGTGGTTAAGTTGTGGCTCATTAATACTATCAAAACTTTTCAAACCAGATTACCAAAATCTTGGTGGCTTTTATTGCCAGAAATTGAGAGTTTGTTTCCTCCAATCTTCAGTACTTTCACCCTCTATTTAATTTACCAAAGCCTGCTATAATTACTGTTCTTGTAATGTCAGGAGGAATTTCACATCTCTTTGCAGAACTGAACTTACTGTGTTGGTGTTTTCACATGCCAGATATATATATATATATATATTTATCCCTCGGGATTGCCTATTCACATTAGTAGGAGCTGAGTAAACATACCAAGCAAACAACAGCCCTCTCTTCACTTGATAACCAGGTAGCAAGGGTACAGTTATCAGTGCTAGTAATATTACATCTCCAGAAGAATTTAAAGGATCACTTTTAATTATGGGTAGAGCTTTAAGCTTGATAGGATATTACAGAGCTGGACTATTTATAAAATTACAAATCCCTTCACAAGCATTTTGGAAATTGATGTTTACATGTTAGCACTATTATAAAAATGCATTTTTTAAACGTATGCAATTAAATTTTTTGCCAACAATATTAAAAATTTGAAATCATTGTGGAGAGCAAAAAAGTTCATAGTATGTGTTCCTTAATAGAAGGCAACAGCACTTTTTCTCCTGGAATTTTAATTTGCAAATCCAATATCTCTCTCCAAATGAATGCAATCCAATATAACTTGTACTAATATGTAACGTGCCAGTTAGGTGACTCCCGAAAGATCAAGATCCATAAATGGGTGCTTGAAGACCAACAGGATTTCTTTGTGGTTTTATGCTTGACACTATTAGCATTTTTCATAGATTGAAAATGCTTCATTAGATATTAAATCTTTCTAACAATATTACCTAATATTTATTGGTAAATCATCATATTTCCCAAGTGACAAAAAAAGGGGAGCGTGATTAGAAAGAAAGCATTATTAAATTTTCTGTTTTGGATTGATTCATATATATCATATGTATAATTAATAATGTTTACTTATATACATTATAATTATAATATGTAAAGAAATCAGTCAAAATATGTATATTTTCTTCATAGTCTTAATTTTTTTCTAAACAATAAGCCAAACCCTATGCATGCCAGGTACAAAGCATAATTTGGAAATTTCACCAGTCAGTGCTTTTCCATGCCATTGTTGGGAGCATTATGCTACTAGTTGTAAAAAATAATGACTTAAATCCAAGAAGGGTTATGTTATGAGAGTATACTCAGAGTGTCTGATGGGAAAGAAAATGACAAGTAAAACCCTATGTAAATAAAGTAATCCTTTAATACTCTATGTAGATATTCATTTGAGACAACTAACTTTATACAGAGATCTATTTTTCCAAATGCCATCTGCTTAAATGGCTTTTGATGCTCCCACGAGGGAACAATTGATAGACCTTTCTTGCAAGTGGGCTACTGCTTCTGCTGTACCAGGAGTCTGCATAGATGAACAGTTTTTACTGATAAGAATTAAATCAAAAAGCGCTGCCAACTAGCAAGGTTCTACTTTGATCATGTGCTGAGTACGTATGAAGCCATTCAAATAATCGTTAGTCTTGATAAAGGATGTTGTGCCTGCTTTCCTTCATCCCAATCTGATTTTTCTTAGGTTCAAAATATAGGCATAGGTGAATATTTGTAAGATTGTTTTAATATAACAAGCTATAGAGCTGCAAATCATTATTTTTGTGGTGACCTCAATCTCTTTACATTATTGTCCTTGAGACATTTATTCTTAATATCTTCTATGTTCTTAAATAAGGTGCAATATCTCCAGTAAGTAATCTAAAATGTTGTCATTACTGACTTTTTGTAATGAAAATAACTAAAATTCCCCCAAATAATCTCTTTTACATGTTTACAGAAAGATATGAAAAATAAACACTTAAATAGCTTTCTTATTAACATTTAAAGAAAATTAATACTTCTTATTTGACTCAGAATCCAACAAATTCATTACTCTTCAAAAATATGGAGAATATAGTAGTTGTCAAATTCCTTTTTTAAAATGTGAAATTGATGACAATGACAGCAATTCCTTTTATTTGCTCAGTTTCTATCCAAATGCTAATTTAAGGAATGTAGATAACTTTGACTTATAAGAGCACTGAACACTGACCAGCAATCCAGTGGAATGTATTTGTTACTTTTACCAGTTTTCTTCTTCTTTTTTTTTTTTTTTTGAGACAGCGTCTTGCTCTGTTGCCCAGGCTGGAGTGCAGTGGCATGATCCCAGTTTACTGCAACCTCCACCTCCTAGGCTCCAGCAATCTTCCCACCTCAACCTTCTGAGTAGCTGGGACTATAGGTGCGTACCAACATGCCTAGCTAATTTTTCTAATTTTTTTGCAGAGACCGGGTTTCTCTATGTTGCCCAGGCTGGTCTTGAACTCCTGGAATCAAGCAATCCACCTGCCTTGGTCTCCCAAAGTGCTGGTATTACAGGTGTTAGCCACCATGCCCAACTGATGGAGAGTCATGTAGGTGTCTATCAGGTCCATTTAATCCAGTGCTGCATTCAGAACCTGAATATCTCTGTTAATTTTCTGCCTTGATGATCCTTCTAATACCGCCAGTGGGGAGTTAAAGTCTCATACTGTTATTGTGTGGAAGTCTGTCTCGTTGAAGGGCTCTGAGTACTTACTTTATGAATATAGGTGATCTTGTGTTTGGTGCGTACATATTTAGGATAGTTAGGTGTTCTTGTTGAGTTTGACCCTTTATCATTATGTAATGCTCTTTTTTTTTTCTCTTTTTTGATCTTTGTTGGTTTAAAGTCTATTTTGTCTGAAACGAGGACTGCAATCCCTTCTTTCTTCTGTTTTCCATTTGCTTGGTAGATTTTTCTCTGTCACCTTAGTTTGAGCCTATGGGTGTCCTCTCATGTGAGATGGGTCTCTTGTACCATTGGTTCTTGGTTCTTTATCCAGCTTTCCACTCTGTGCCTGTTAATTATGGCATTTGGCCCAGTTACATTCATGGTTAATATTGATATGTGTGGATTTGATCCTGCCATCATGATGTTAGCTGGTTATTAAGCAAACTTTGTGTGGTTGCTTATAGTGTTAGTGGTCTGTGTATTTAAGCATGTTTTTGTGTTGGCTGGTGATGGTGTTTCCTTTCTATAGTTAGTGCTTCTTTCAGGAGGTCTTGAAAGGCAGGTCTGGTGATAATAAATTTCCTTACGATTTGCTTGTATGAAAAGAACCTTAGTTTTGCTTCGTTTATGAAATTTAGTTTGGCCAGATATGAAATTCTTGGTTGGAATTTCTTTTCTTTAAGAATGTTGTATATAGGCCCCCAATCTCTTCTGGCCTGTAGGATTTCTTCTGAAAGGCCTGCTGTTAGTCTGATGTGGTTCCTTATGTAGGTAATGTGATCTGTCTCTCTGGCTGCCTTTAAGATTTTTTTCTTTAATTTCAATATTGAGAACCCTCAAAATTCTATAGGAAACGATCATCCCCAAATGTGGATAATAGCACTGAAATACATGCTACACTTCTAGACAAGAAGGTCATCCCTAAGTGGGGATGGCAGAGCTGAAAAGCACAAGTGAGGATCATCTCCTTGTATAGACTATTGGAAGGGTTCTCTGTATTTCCTGCATTTGACTGTTGGCTTCTTTAGCATGTTTGGGGAAGTTTTAGTGGACGATATCCTGAAATATGCTGTCCAAGTTGTTTGCTTTTCTTTCTGTTCCTTTCAGGGATGCCAATGATTCATAGATTTGGCTTCTTTACATAAACTCATATTTCTTGGAGGTTTTGTTCATTTTTTTTCTATGTTTTTGTCTTTATCTTATTTGAAATAAGACTGGCTGTCTTATTTCAGAGAGCCAGTCTTCATGTTCTGAGATTCTTTCCTCAGCCTCATATATTCTGCTGTTAATACTTGTGATAGCGTTGTGAAATTCCCGTAGTGTGTTTTTCAGCGGTATCAGGTCATTTAGATTCTTTCTTATACTGCCTATTTTGTCTGTCAGCTCCTGTATTCTTTTATTGTGTTTCTTAGTTGTTTTAGATTGCATTTTGCCAGTCTCTTAAATCTCCATGATCTTTGTTGGAGAACTAATGAGGTTTGTTTGGAGAATACAGAACATTCTGGCCATTTGCGTTGTCTGAGTTCTTGCATTGGTTCTTTCTCATCTCTGTTTGTGGGTATTCCTTTAACTGTGGTATAGATTTCTTTAACTGTAGGTGTAACTGTGGATGTTTTCACAGGGCTGAGGCTTTGTGCAGGGTCTTTTGTATTTGCAGCTGACTTCTCATCGTTTGTTTCGCAGGTGAGTGTTTTAGGGAGGTATTTTGATGTTGCTGAAGCTTTGGTATATAATTCAATAGGTGGTGCTTAAGTGTAAGGGTCTGTTGCCAGGCTCTTAGTCATGTAGCTCTCCTGTATTTCCTCATATTTGCAGCTCTGCTTCCTCTCAACGCTCTGAAAGTGTAGGTTCCTCTCTCACTTGAGTGCTGGCTGTAGATCATGGCTTGGCACTCTTAGGATGCTCACTGCAGCTCTGCGGTGATCTCAGGGTTTATGTTCTCTCACCAACTTGGAGGCAGCAGTGGAAGGAATGTTAGGAGTGGTTGTGGCCAAGGGTCTTTTACTTGTCTCCTGGGGGATCCACCCCAGAGAGATGCAGGTCAACAATCACTTAGTGCAATCAGCCTGACATGAAAGGTCTGTGCTGTGGGTCCAAGTTGGGGGTTCCCTGCATGGTCATGAGCAGAAGGGATGAGTGGAACCTGTGGAAGACAGACTGGCTTCCTGTCCTTGGGTTGACTGCAGTTTTTTGGAGGTGCGGATAAGGCAATTAGAGTCTTCGCTCCTTTGTTAGTCCGAGGGTAGTGGGGATAGTACCACCGCAAAGGCAGCGGCAGAGGAGCCTCTGGTTGTCCTTGGCGGTTCTACCTACAAGAAGCACAGAGTCGTCGTTACTTCAGGCAGTGGGATGGAGCAGCTGCACTGCTTGTTTGTGCTTGGACCTCTGCTTATTGGGGAGCAGAGGTTTGAGGGCTCACTGGAAGCAGTGAGAGGTCTCCTCTCTGTATGGTGACTGTGGTGTACTGTAAGCTTGCATGTAGCGCTCAGGCTCTTTGTTTCTTCCCCACATTGAGGGAAGCAGAGATAGAACTGCTGATGTGGCAGTGGCAGAGGGGCTGTCAGATACCTCTGGGAGCCTTTCCCCAGGGAAACTCCAGGCCACTATCAGTGGGTATGCTTGTCCATGGGTGGGGCAACTGTTCTGCAGTCATGAGCCAGGGGCTCTGCTTGGTGATGAGTGGGGGTTGGGCATTCCCAGGGAACAGGGGCTAGACCCATCTTTGTATGGTGGTTGCTGTGTGGGGGAGGTGCCAGGATAGTGACTAGGTCCTTTGTTACTTCCCCAGTCTGAGGGTTGTTAGGTGGTACCCCTACAAGTGCAGTGGCAGAAGCGTTGTGGGTTTACTCTGGGATTTCTTCCTCGGAGAAATACTGGGCTGCCACTGATTGAAGAAGTCGGGTGGGGGCAGAGAGGTTGTGCTGGAGTCCCAGGTTGGCCAGCTCTGTCCAGTGAGGAAAAGCGAGGACTGGGACCTGCTTGGAGAACAGCCCAGCCACTTTTCTGTGAGGTTGGTGCTTGGTGCTGGGAGTCCAGACCAGCACCTGGTCCCTGCAGACTCTCCGGAGCCTGGAGACAGCAAAGGCAAGGGCTGCCAGGCAGCAAATATGGCAACCCGCTCCTTTCACTGGGACTCTAACCCAGGGACTTGCAGAGCTGCTGCTGGCTCAGACCTGGTGGGAGATTGCTGGAGACCCACGTCAGAAGGAACCGCCCAGTGAGAAGATACAGGATTGGAGACCCTTGTAACAAGTAGTCTGGCCACTTTTCCATAGGGCTGCTGCAGTATGCGGGAGGACCCCTCCAGACCCTAATCACCTTGGAATTTCCATTATCCCTTGCTGGCCCAAACATACCAGCAGGAGGTCCTGGTTGGGAGGTTCCTCGCAGTGAGGAGGAATGGGATTAGGGGCCTGTGTAAAGAAGCAGTCTGGCTGTTTTTTTGTAGAGCAGTTATGCTGTGCTATGCTGGGGGCCAGTCCAGCCCCCAGTTGCCTCAGAATCTCCAAAGCCTGAAGGCAACATGACAAAGGCTGTGAAACAGCGAAGACGGTGGCCCACCCCTCCCTCTGGGAGTTCCATCCCAGGGAGGCCTAGAGCTGCTGCTAGCCGGGAAATACCAGTGGGGAAGGCTGAAGATCCCAATGGGAAGATCTATCCCCATGAGGAGAAACCGGATCCAGGACCCACATAAAAAAGCAGTCTGGTCGCTTTCATAGGGTAGCTGCACTGTGCCGGCCCCAGCCCGCAGCTGCCTCAGACTCTCTAAGGTCTGAAGCCAACAGTGGCTAAGTCTGCAAAATAGCAAAGATGATGGCCCACTCCTCGCTCTGGGAGTGATGTCTCAGGGAGGTGGCTGGCTGTGGTTCCAAGCCAGTGGGTTTTATCCTGCAAGATGCCATAGGAGCAGGGCCTACGGATAGTCACTGCTTAGTCCCTGGGATTCAGTCCTTTTCCTGGGTTATGTATGGGGGTCTAATCTCTTGCTTCGCCAGAGTTGCAGCTGCTTTGCTGGTGAGCCTGGGTATCTAAGACTCCTGGGCTCTATGTGTGCTTGAGCAGCTGTTCTGCCAAGACTCCAAGTAGCTCTCTGTGTGTCAGACTGCAGGCCCTGGTGGAGTGGGTACATGAGGGGATCTCCTGACCTGAGGGTTACAAATATCCATGGAGGAAGTGTGGGTTACTCAGAGTCCCTTACCCTCTCAGCACTTCCCTGGGCAGAGGAGGCCACACTGACTCCATGTTCCTACCAGGTGGGTGGTCATCCTGCCTTGCTTTTCTTTGTTTCCTTGATGAATTCCGATGCATGTACCTGGATGATTCAGTTGAAGGTGCTCCATTTACTTAGCCCTTCTCTTGCTCTCTGAGTGCAGCACACATTAATCGCTTCTAGTCGTCTATCTTGGCCAGCCTCCAGCATACATTTCTTAAGCAGAAAACAAAAGGCACTAATCACAAGGAAAAACATTAATCAATTAGACCATCAATGTTAAGATGTCTGTTCTTCAAAAACTCTAAATGCTAACGTTTAGAGATCTACTTGCCTTGTTGCCCAATCAGCTGATATTGAAGCTTGCGAGTCTAAAAGCCTTAAGACCCTTAACAGATGAATACAGAACAGATGAACACGAATAGATAAACATGGAACGGATAAGAGATGTCAACAAGCATTTGTCAAAGGCTAAAATGTCTGTGTAGGAGTAATCCAATGAGAAGTGAACCTATGTGCATCTTTCTCTCACATGAGCTAAGACAGTTGGCCACACCTTATCCACTTTCCGTCTTCCCTTATTTTTCTAAGGATAGCAATTCTAATTTTTGTGAGGTTTTTTTTTCTGTTCATAGCCTTACATTTGTTTTCTCCTATTTCCTTTTCTTTGTTTTGGTCTCTGTCACAATAAAGGCTTTAAAAAATCCCTTATGATTTTAAGGGGGTTTCAGGAGAGAGAGTGGATAAACGTCTGTGTGTATTCTACCATGCTCAGTCTACAGTCTTCAGGTGATTTGGGGATAGACTAAACCTTGAGCACACTAGGCTACATCCAACAATGTGATAGTAACCAACGAGGGAGAATATGAGACTGATTCTTTTTTCTGTCATATTTAAGTTTCCAGGATCTATGTCTTCTGCTCTGATAGTTATAATATTTTATTTAATATAGATTGGTTTATTTAATTAAAATTCATTTCTTGATTCTGTTACATGTATAACAATATATAGAGAAAACACATGAAAAGGGATAGTAGGATTTGAGTAAAAGATAAAGATTTATGACAAAAGCAAATCTTTTACATAATTTTTGGGACCACTTTGAACCTTATTGAAGTGTTACATTTCTTCCATCATTCATTATAAATTTCTTAAAGAATGTCAGTTTTTCTATGTCTATTAAAAAGTACTATGCATTACATTTTTTTTATTATACAAGTAATATATACTGATTGATTAAAAAAAATCTTGCAATCTATCAGTAAGACACACAGGTATAATATTTCATCCCCACCATACTTTCCTCCAAAGGCACTATTTTAACTTTTTTAGTATGTGGGTTTTTTTCTAAAAAGTTATATGCATTTTTGAGCAAAGATCTATGGTACAATTTATAAACAAGTTTTAAAAATTCATCTATTACATTTTCAGGCCTTAGAATAATTTTCTTTCTTTGTTTTCTTTTCTTCCTTTCTTTCTTTCTTTCCTTTTCTTTTCTTTTTTTTTTTTTTTGACAGCATCTTACTCTGTCACCCAGGCTGGAGTGTAGTGGTGCAGTCATGCTCACTGCAACCTCAACCTCCCAGGCTCAAGTGATCCTCCCACCTCAGCCTCCCCAGTAGTTGGAACTACAGGCATGTGCCACCATGCCAGGCTAATTTTTTATTTTTATATTTTGTAGACATGAGGTCTCACTATATTGCCCAGGCTGGCCTCCAACTCTTAATCTCACGTGATCCTCCCACCTTAGCTTCCCAAAGTGCTGGATTACAGGCATGAGCCACTGTGCCCAGCTTTAGCATAGTTTTCAATTGCTCAAAATCATGATGATGTTACTTGATTCTATTTATGTCTCATTTACTTTTCTGTAAGTAGTTATATCTTTCCAAAAATGTAGTTAATTCCCTAACTTTTATCTTTTTTTCAAAAGCATCAGCATTTCCAAGACAATAAATATGCATACTGTCCCAAACAACCTTTCAATTTAAGCATGTAGAACGTAAAAAGGTGGGTCTGCATTTTTGTACTTGAATTAGAAGAAAGAACACACATGAGGTACTGAAACACTTTTCTCAGGAGGAACGATATTATTCCTGCAAAACGTTCACAATCCACCTGGATTAATGGTAACTAATGCTCCTCTATCCCAAATCCTGTCAAATTTGCCAATATTTGTTCTAGGAAGATAAAAAATACTGCAACAAAGAACTCATATATTTGGTTTCAGGAATTTCAGTGATTTGGCTCTTCTGAGTAAAAGACATTTGCTCTGTAAAGAATTCTTGTATCTCAAGTTCACTGATTTCCACACCAACTGCACTGTGTCCTTGGTCTGCAAAGCATTTCATCTCAACTATTAATACTTTTCCATATAGAGGAAAAAACATCCTCAGTCCACTCTCACCTTTAAGAAAAGTATCCAAATGCTTTGCATTTGAATAAGCTTCTCTTGCCATGCTTCCAGAGTTAGTACTTGGTGTTTCTGTACCTCAGTATCGGAATACTCTTCAATATCAAGTGAAGTTCTTTTACTATCCATAGTTTCAGTGACACCTGTATCTCAAGCATATGTTTTCAATGCATTTTTTGGTTTATTATAAAAGATATCACGAAGAATACGGATGAAGAGATGTGTACGGCTAGGTGGGCATGTCACATTCCAGGAAGCTCCACATGTTCAGCATCAGGAGGCTCATATAGTATCTTGTTCTTGTTTCACAGATGCAGCATCTCTCATCTGTCTGAGCATATTATTTACTTGTTTTGAAAGTTTTATTATCAGCTTTGGCTCTATGTTTTTCCTCTGCAAGTCTTCTCTGTTTATTTCGGTCTCTCTCTCTCTCTCTCTCTCCCTCTCTCTCTTTAATATCAGAGGCTTTCTTCAAATATATGATGATATTTGGCTTCCCATTCATATTAAAAATGAGACACTGCAAAATGTATTAGTAGCTATACAGATGTTTTCAAACATATTAGGACTCAAAAAGTGCCTTCTATGCAGCGCTGGGAAAGTGACTGGAGGATGTGGTCTACCAAAACAAGGGAGCAAATAGAGAAAAAGGAAGATTAAAGGAATAGGGAATCTAACATAGGATGATGGCAAAGCGAATATCCAGAACAGTAGATATGCAACAGGCCTGGAGAGAAACTAGCCAAAAGCAGAGCAAAGACGAAAAGGGCTCCAAGAGGGAATACTGCTGGGAAAAACAGAAATTGACGAATGATCTGATGTGTTTGCTCATGTGGAAAATAGTATTGAAACAATGACGAAATATCTGGATACAATTAGTGGTAGGTACATAAAAATCTAAGAATATATAGAGAAAAGAGGCAATCATTAATGCCTGCAAAAAGAAGAAATTATAAGAGAAAAGAAAAGTAATCATAGAATACTAGTCAGTTCAACTACAAGCGAAATGTATATGATCATACCAATGTAAATGCTGAGTCCCAATTTTCCCTAAACTATGATACAACTGTATTGAGATCATGGGGAGGGGAAGTTTAGGGGTGGAAGCATAAGAGGTCCAAATCCTTATCTACTATCATAGGAAGTCAAAGGTAGAATTTAAAAGTGATTAATCAAGAAACAGCAATATAAGCATATTGTTTAGAAAAGTGGAGGTATATGGCAGTAGAGATAACCAAAACATTTGAAAATTGTCTCCTTTGAGGAGCAAGTTTGGGAGTTTGGGAATAAATTGGCCAAGAGAGAGCTATTATTTACTGGTTGTCTTTTTAGCATGATATAACTTTTTTTTTTTTGAGACAGAGTCTCACTGTGACACCCAGGCTGATGTGCAGTGATGCTATGTCAGCTCACTGCAAGCTCCGCTTCCTGGGTTCAAGCAATTCTCTTGCCTCAGCCTCCCGAGCAGCTGGAATTACAGGTGACCGCCACCACACCCGTCTAATTTTTTTGTATTTTTAGTAGACACGGGGTTTCGTCATGTTGTCCAGGCTTGTCTCGAACCCCCGACCTCAGGTGATCTGCCCTCCTCGGCTTCCCAAAGTGCTAGGATTATAGGCATGAAACACTGCGCCTGGCCCATAATTTGACTTTCTAAACTATATTCACTTTCTACTTAAAAAAAAATAAATTTACTTGAAAGTTGTATTAAAATGCAGATTCATGGGCCCGTCCGTGGAGATTTGTACTTACTTAGCAGGGGAATAAGCAAGTAAGGGAATCTGCATTTTAAATGAACAGTCCAAATTTGAGAAACAAATCAATGTAGTTCTTTTCTGTGCTTGCTCTAAATATAACTTTTTCAAAGACACTTTTGGTGGTTTTAAATTTTTCTTCTGATTTTACTGTTCTTACTTCTTCCTTGACTTCAACCTTCTTGATAATGTATGAATAGGTGTATATGTGCTATTTAAAAACATTTGTCCTTTAGTGTGTCTGTTTTTCCATCTTTTCTGTGCCTCGTTTTATAACATAAGCTCATTTGAGAACTCCCTATAAGGTCACATCATCTTTAGATTCATTCTCCTTTTATTTTACTTGGGGATTATTTTTAGTTGTATAGTGAAAATTTTATTCTTGAGAATTTCCCACCTCTTAATATAAGCTTCTCTAGTAGGGTCTCAGTCCACAGGTTCCTAACAACGTTTTCTCTGAGCTTAATTGCCTCGGATTACTTAGACAATAAGAGTGGCTTGATTTAAAATTTGTTGTCTTTGTCCTAAATGTAGGAAATGCGTCTCAGTCTAATTCTTGCCTTATGATGCCACAGGACACAATAATATAAGGTTTTACTGATTCTCCAGGGCGTTAGGACTTTAAAGTTCTGACAGGGAAGAGTGGCCTCTGGCAAATTACCGTATCCTAACCCCTGACCTACATGCTGATTTCAAAAGAGAAACGCTAAACCAATCTAAAACTTTCATTTTAAATTGGAAGCAAAACATCTAACTCAGAATTAAAGAAATTTACCTGAATATTTGGAAAAATATAAATCTTTTATTTAATGAATATTCTTTAAATTTCTCCTATAAAATTCTCACTGATGATTGTTGGATATGCAAAAAGACATATTTAATGTCTATCTAACTAAAGGAAAATGTTACTGCTGATGATTCTTGTTGCTATATGAATATTTTATTTAGTTAGCATATTTTACTATTTTTGTAAATTCAAGATTCCTGTAATAGAGATAAAGCAATGGGCACACATGAAATCAAACTGAGAAAGTGTACTTCTAATGTTTGAGGTATGTTTGTTTTAGTTTAATCAATTTGATCATTTTTTAATGCTCCATCATGTTAAACAAAAACTTTTTTTTGTTTTTTTGAGACAGCGTTTCGCTCTTTCACCCAGGCTGTAGTGAAGTGCTGTGATCTCGGCTTACTGCAAACTCCACCCACCAGGTTCAAGTGATTCTTCTGCCTCTTAGTTTCCCGAGTAGCTGGGATTATAGGTGCCCACCACCATGCCTGGCTAATTTTTGTATTTTTAGTAGAGATGAGGTTTCGCCATGTTGGCCAGACTGGTCTCGAACCCCTGACCTCAGGTGATCCACCTGCCTCAGCCTCCCAAGGATTACAGGAGTGACCCTCCTCGCCCAGCCACAGTTTTAATTTTCCTAATATTGAAACAACTACGTAATTTCTATAACAGTATTTGTATACATTAAAGCAGTATTATATAATATGTATCTAAGGCATCAGCTGAATTGAATCCTTACATTCCTATTATGACACAGTAACATTACTGTGACATTTTTTGAATTCAAGTCTGATATTAAATTATGAAAGATCTAAGCCTCAGAAATTTAGTTACTTTTGTTTTCCTTTCAAGCCCAGTTAGAGAAACTGTTATATCAAACACATTTTAATGTGACCACTATAACTTTTTAGAAGACATAGATTAATTAGATTTGGTTTCAGTGACTGTGGGAAATAAAAAGTGGTTACTAACCTGGAGACCCAAAACCTACTTGTTCATATTTGATGGTTTTCCTTATTATCAACACCAAAAGAACAGGCTTAAGCCTCACAGAAGTTCTTCAGCTGGTCGAACTGATTACATTGCCCGTTTGAAGTGTTTGGTATCCACGGTATATATTTTCATCCTGCTTCTGAGGAAAAAGTGAACCAATTCAAAACATTGCATATAATTCTTTGTACTTTAGAAGTCAGAACAGATGATTTTTAAATAAATGCTCTTTGACTCTAAATAGCAGTTCTTCATAAAATCTGGACATTTACATGGAAGTTCCCATTTGTAGTCAGTAGGGCTGCATTTGATTCTTAAGACGATTCAACTAAAATTATGCAGTATTTCTATGTTTCCTAGTTTAAACAAGAGGTCACTTTCCAGACTAAAGTTACTATGTGTGTAATCCTGAAAGATGATAGTAGGGCACTGTTTAAAGAAAACCAACTTTCTAACTTCTACAAAGCTGAATTATACAGATATATTTAGCATAATTTATTTAATATCATAAATATGAAAGAATTCTAAAATATTTTGACTAAATGTTAACATTTTCTCTTTTAAAGCAATATTTATGTAGTCATTAACGTAGGAAAATAATTTGTGACAACATCTCAGGAAACTGTACACACAGAAACTTCTCAAGCTAAGAGCTACAGACAATAAGTGTATTCTATAAAAATAGTAAATTGTTATTGAAAACAATTGGTAAGTTAATACATCTGTATAGTTTACATTTTCATCCCAAAGTAAACATTAACATGCTGGAAAACTGGAAGAAGTCTGATTTATTTGAAAACACAAAAACAATTACGTTCATTTATAGTCCAACAATGGTGGGGCAGCTATATTGTGGACTAAAGAGTTCTTTCAGAATTTTATATTTATTTTATTATTTCCACTTTTTTTGCTTTTCAAAATTTTAAGCAATTTAGATTTCAAAAATAAAAGGATTAAATACGCTTACTTGTCGCTAGATGGCGGTAATACCAGGATGGGTCTCAGGAGGAAAAGCAGTAAAATGGAAATTTTTGCTTGTTTTCACCAAAGATAAAGACATATAGCAACCTTGATTGATATTTCGGTGGAGGTGGTAGCATGAGGAGGAGAGGATAAAGAGCTGTGTGTGTCTGTGACTTTTTTGTGTTGAAGACATGGTCCGTTGCTTACAAGAGAATTGAAATAAAATTAAAACCAAATGAGGAATGAGAAAAAGGTAAAAATATTATATGATAAAACACAGAGCATTTTCATTTTCACATATTGCCCTTATATACGGACATTCACTACTTATAGTTTAAACAGAATGATGTGTGAGTCATTGTTAGTGGTGATTATAGCACCTTTTGTTCATACAGAGCCATGACACGAAATTTTAACATGAGAGCAAGTCACATCTTCCACACGATG
Source organism: Cacajao melanocephalus (assembly GCA_963573385.1). Classification (NCBI taxonomy): domain Eukaryota; kingdom Metazoa; phylum Chordata; class Mammalia; order Primates; family Pitheciidae; genus Cacajao; species Cacajao melanocephalus. The sequence goes on along the minus strand of CAUYLG010023274.1, from coordinate 9,691 downwards.
TTTTCTTTCTCTTCAGACGTTTTTGGCTCAAAATGCATCAATTGACCCTGCTTTAATTTGAGAGATTAGATAAATGATTTGAAAATGTATGTCTTACTGAGTTTGAAATGGATTTTTGAGACACTGAGTAATGATGACTGATATCAATGGAAATTTATACTTTGTATGAAAAGCCTTCCCAAAACAATAGAGACCAGTGTGATTGGCCAGAGTAAAGGTCTCATATTGAGAGACCTTAGTGAAGAGCATGGTGAGCCACAGTTCATTCTTAGAACAAAACTTTTCAGAAGTTAGTATCCAAACAGGATACAAACATCCATTTACGTGAAAGGTATTTGATCCTTTCTTCAACCATCAGTTATCAGTGAAAAATTTCCTGTTGAAGCACTCAGATTTCTTTCTCTAACTGTCAAATGACATTGAGACCTGACATCCTGACAGGTAGAAACAGTCGCATTGCATGAGGAATGTGACATGTTCAAAGAGAAGAGAAGTGATCAGATTCCTTACTGGAGAATATCAAAGGCTGATTAGCTCTCACAGAGCAAGGTGAAACCTGTTGAAGGTTCTGAAAAAAGAAATACAATTTTGGACAGAGCAGAGCTTTGTATTCTTCCTTTTTTTTTTTTGAGACAGAGTCTCACTCTGTCACCAGGCGCCAGGCTGGAGTGCAGTGGCACAATCTCGGCTCACTGCAACCTCCGCCTCCCAGGTTCAAGCAATTCTCCTGCCTCAGCCTCATGAGTAGCTGGGACTACAGGAGCGTGCCACCTCGCCCAGCTAATTTTTGTATTTTTAGTAGAGACAGGGTTTCACCATGTTGGTCAGGATGGTCTTGATCTCTTGACGTCGTGATCCGCCTGCCTCGGCCTCCCAAAGTGCTGGGATTACAGGCGTGAGGCACTGCGCCTGGCCAGAGCTTTGTATTCTTTTAAACAACTGTATTACACAATTGCTGCTGTGTTTACACCTGTGAGACTTTGCTATGAACTTGGAAAGAAGGGATGGAGATTCAAGTAGTGTTTTTTCAAATGTGTTATCATTTTGAAGTTAGAAGTTAATTTTCTAGATAAACTGAAGGGCTCACTCCTACCTCTCATCATTCTCTCACACTCCTACTCTCCAGTCATATTTACTATTCTCTCCATGGCTCAGCATCCAAGGCCATCCTTGCCACAACATTCTACTCCTTTCACCTAGATAACTTCAACTGAGCCTTGACAGCTCAAGTTTCACCTATCTTGAGAAGCCTTCCCTGATTCCCCCTGTTATTAGGATACAGGAAGCCCAGTTAAATTTGAATTTCAGATCAGCAATGAACACTCTTTTGTATAAGCATATTCTAAATATTGCATCTTGTATTTTTATTTGCTAAATGTGGTACCTTACCTTAGTGAAGAACTTTTTAGTCACTTCCAAAATGCAGTCTTTCATTGACCATATCCAGTAATTTCATGTGAGAATGTCTTCATCATTGTTTGCTTTGTATATTTCCAAAATAAATGAATATGGCTTTTGTGAAAGGACTTATTACAAAATATAGTTAAATTAATACAAATTGGCTTTCAACATAAAATTCTCCAGTGTTTGACATTTTTTGGCCCAATTACACTATATTTACATGTTTACTTTCTGCAAAAGTGTGGTTGAGAAATAGCCTATCATTGCTAATTAATAAGCATTCATTGTTATAAAGCAATGTAAGAAAAGAAGAGTTTCTTAATTTATTTCCACAGAAAGGAAGAGTTTCTGTCTAAATATTGTTACTTATAATTGACAGTGGATTAAAATGTAGTAATTGGAAGAAATATATTAGATCTTTACGAAGATAGTGCCATAATCACCAATCACTGAAAACATTTACAGTAACTCTTTATTTTACTTAACAAGGGATAGCCTATCTTTAAAACATTAAAAACACATGCTACTGCATTACTTCACTGCTGATGTAAGTAATAGAAATGACACACTAATTAATTTAGTGCAGTATAAATGTTCAGATTTTTTATCATGGCTGACAATAAAATTATGAAAACATTCAATTATAATCAGCAGCAATTAATTATTGATTTTACATTATGTATACATTAATACAATAGTCTTTTTTTTTAAAAATAGAGACAGGATTTCACCATCTTGGTCAGGCTGGTCTTGAACCCCTGACCTTGTGATTCCCCCTCCTCGGCCCACCAAAGTGCTGGGATTACAGGCGTGAGCCACCGCGCCTGGCCCAATACTCTTAATTATGCAGAAGATGGGATCATTTTCATGTTGATATGCAGACATTTGAATTCATCAGTTTTATTTAAAAACAAAAAAATTAAGTTTGAGTAAAAAGTGTTGATCCACACTGAAATACAATCTACTTGGCATATTAATATCACACTGATTTGAAATCTTCTTTAAAAGACTGCCTAAGAAATACGAGTTTTTCAGCATAATTGCATTAATTTAAATATGCTGTTCAATTATATATTTCTGAGGTGGCCAATCATTTTTCACTTCCTAGAACTGCACAGCTTTCAGCACTTAATCACATACTCTGCACAATGCTGATGAATGTCTCATATGTAGTAGGAATGCAACAAATATTTGCTGTCTAATTGTTGATCCTGAAAAACATATGACATTTTTATGATGAAAATGTATTTTCTGGGTTTCTGGGGAAGATAGTGTCACCTCTCCCTATAGCAGTCAGTGAAACTTTAAGGCAGACTAAATATTTTGGTAGATAGCTTTTTATAAGCTGAGAGAAAATTTTAGGCAGAGGGGATTTTAGGTAGAGAAACAGCACACACAAAGGCTTGGAAATGCAGGATTAGAGGATATTGACTATAATAGTTTGATTGGAGTGGAGGTGATGTGTAGAACAGTAGTGAGAAGAAAATATGATGATTCATTGGGGTCAGGCCTGGGAGTAGGCTGGAGTAAGCAGGATGTTGGTCTAGAAGCAGGATGTCTCAGAAAGAAAACAAATTCCTTAACTTAGCATCACTACTGTAGATAATCATTCTTTCTGTCTTCCCATAGGTCCCAAGTAATGCCTTGGCTTGGTATCTGGCTCAGCTCAGTATTGTATAGCTGAATCAGTTTTTAAACACAAATCATTCTATTCAGTGTAGGTCAGTGGAAGTGACAAAGGACATATTTCTTAAAATGTAAGATACTATTTCTCCTACCTAGAAGGCTTTCACTAAACTGGATTTGATTTCAATAATATTAGGAAAGCCAGAGCTACCGTCAAATTGCTTTCAATACCATCACCCAAACTGCACACCGTAATCAATGGTTTTCTTTTTAGTTCTGAAAGGAAGTAATCTTCACAGTCACTTTTAAAAACAGAAAATGAATGGGCTAAGTGTAGGCAAAGAAGAAATCAGCATTCTAGTTTGCAAAAGGAGGGGGCTCACTTTCTTATCATTTTCTCCACTTGTTTTGGGGAGTATAAATTTCACCTAATTGTAAAGGTGCAAAGATCAGCTTTTCATTATTTAAACCACCTTCTTTCTGGAGTCCTATTTCCTGTTAATTGTCCTACTTATTTTACAAACTATTATAAATTATTATACATAGAAACATGTGCTACATATACTTTTACAGAAAACTCTAGTGAAAAATATAATATAATTCATGTAATTTATATATGCCAGGCTCTCCTTAGCTTTCTAATCCAGTCTCAATATTATCTGTTCTATTTCTTTCACACTTGGGCCAGTGAAGACATTAAACAATATTCCATGTGCTACATTTAACTTTGAAATTTACTGAGAATTAAATTCTTTTATGGACCAGGCATATGTATTGCTTGTTTGCTTCTTCAAATAGATTTACAAACTTGATGGAGATGATTGGAATATCGCAACTGGTTAGAGGAGAAACATAATTTTAGGTAACGCGCTCTCTAACAAATATTTCTCCTACCTCCATTGCCTGTTTCTCCAGGGGTCTCTAGGTGGCTGTTGGGTTAAATTTGTTTGTGAGAACAAATAGTGGATAGGAACTGGTGGAAACTAATGTGTGGGTGGAATTTCACAGACAAAATTGATCATTCTGTTATGTCTATAAAATCAGCACTATTCTGGAATGCAGACAGTGTGGAGGAGTACAGCACAAACTGAGGCTACCATTATTTTCATGCATAGGACCAATTAAAACTAAGTAATTGAAGGACAGATAAACAAGATGAGACCTAGTCAACGACCAAGTGCTCAGGTGACAGATCTACGTAGGCCTCCTTTTTGATATAATGTGTTCCTGGAGAATATATCTTTTAAATTCTTTACCATAAATTAAAAGTCCAGCAACATGTTGATTTTATCCTGAATATCTATGCAGTGACACCATCATGTCTTCTGACATCACTGGAAATCATTGATATACAATAAAGCGGGTAAGAAGTGAAGTAAGTGGGTCGTTCTTCAATCATGAAGGTAGAATTCCTAAAAATCTCCAATAGGAGAAGTCATTTGTGAGAAACTTACAGTTTTAGGGATCCAGATTTATAAGGATTGAGCCCTTAAGTGTACCTACAAAGCCCTTACAGTTTTTTTTTTTAAATGCACGAAACTGAGATGATGACTCTGGCGCATTAACAGTCAGACTTACCATGGCTTTCCCCCCCCCATTTTAAATGACCAATATGGAGAACTGTACAATCAGTGTTTATTTGTTATACTTTGTCAGAAGAAACTGCTCAGGATATCCTTTTTTCTCCCCTCTCTTTTTCAAGGAGAGGCTTATCACCTTGTTTCACTTTAATGCTGGTTGTATGCAAATTAGTAGGTGGTAGCAGTGCTCCTCTGTGTCTAGTCCACCCTTCAAATACTCAAGACCTTTTAAAGGTGCTGTAACTCAGAGTTGTTTTTTCAAGCCAAAGATCTCAGAGACGCAAAGGTCCCTGGAGCGCCTTGGTTCTCTCTCTACTCCCAGCTATCTGAATATGATTCTGAGCCCTGGGCTACTTCCCTCTACTTCTTGTATCTCCCCCAGCCTGCACAGCAGAAATGTATATGCTGCCTTTTTCCTCCTACCCAGTTCCCTTTTCTACTACTACTTGTTAGCATCCTCCTTCCAGTGCCATTTATAATTATTTCCAGTTGAGAGAGTTACAATTTGTATATACTGAAAGTAAAATTTGAGGGAGGGCGCGGTGGCTCACGCCTGTAATCCCAGCACTTTGGAAGGCTGAGGCCGGCGGATCACGAGGTCAAGAGTTTGAGACCATCCTGGTCAACATAGTGAAACCCTGTCTCGACTAAAAAAACGCAAAAAATTAGCTGGGCGTGGTGGTGCCGCCTGTAATCCCAACTACTTGGGAGGCTGAGGGCAGGAGAATCGTTTGAACCCGAGAGGCGGAGGTTGCAGTGAGCTGAGATTGCGCCACTGCACTCCAGCCTGTGCGACAGCATAGGAAGAAAAAAAAAGAAAAAGAAAAAAGCAACTAAATAAAAAGAGAAGAAACTAAAATTTAAAAAGCATTGAAAGGTAAATGATACTAGTTAACAGGAATAGCCCTTATCCTGAGACAGGTATTGTTCTAAGCAATTGACATATGTTACACTGTATACATTTACTCTTAACAATCTCACAGAACCCTATGAGGAAGATACTATTACTATTTATTCCAATTTTATAGATCAGAAAATTGAGGCATGGAGAGGTTAAGTATTTTGCCCAAGATCACCCCGCTGATAGCCAGACTTTGGACACAGGCAGTCTGGCCACAGTTTTCACTTTCTTAACCACTCTGCTAGGCTGCTTTCTCAGAGAGGAATAACTAAATGTTGGCCCAAAGGGATCTTGTGGTGGTGAAGAGATTACTGCAGTGTGTGAGTCCTAATTGGGCAGCAATCAATGAATAAAGCATTGAACTGTAAAGAAACAAAAAGTACGAGTACTGCTCATACTGCAACGCGATGTGTTCAGTTTATGTTCATTTTCATCAAGTACTCCTCTTCATTAGTTGAATGTAAGGCAAGTTTTGGACATGTCAAGTTTCTCATTAGTTTGGAATGTACAGATATGTTTTCTGTGTCATTTTCTCTCCCCTCAGAACTTAAATACTATAAATGTAAACATTGAAAGTTGTTTTATTAACATTTCCAAAAATCTTAAACCTGCAATTTATGATTTGTGCCACCATATGGAGACTGAGTCAATCCTAGGGCTTTAAAGCCGAGAGACTCCTTTTGTCTAAGAGTCAGATAAACAGGGTATTTTTTTTCTAATGATACAACCCTTCCCCAATTTATTAATTTTCCTGTTTTCTTTATTAAAGATACAACTTTATATTTAAAACATCAAACTTTTAAAAATTACTCTAGAAATTTAATGTAGAGCTGCTTTTTTTTTTTTAAAAAAAAAAAGAAATTAAAGTATACATATAGTATAGTGGTTAAGATTTGGCTTCTAAATTCATATTTGAATTTTATTTCCAGCCCAGCTATTTTGTATCTGGATGACCTTGGACAAATTAATTATTTTAGGCCTTAATTTCTTCATCTCAGAAATGGGATAACAATGAAATCTATTTTACAGAACTATCATGAAAATTAAATAAGAGGGTGTTTAGAAAGTCTTTAGCGTAATGCCTGCACAAAGTAAGCATTCAACAGATGTTAGTTACATGAATACTATTATGGTAACCTTATTATAAATATTTAACATTTTACACAACTCACCCAACCCTCAGGTGGTCTGTATATATATATATTACTGGAAGTTGATTGTCAACTTTTAGTTGTCTTGGTGATCAAGTGCTGCTTATCTACATGAATTCAGCCAAATGTTTCAGTCATTCTATCTGGATTATTCCAGTAAAACTCAAAGAAGACCTCACCTATGTTTTCAATTGCACAATCATTACCTTACTTGTTTTCTTTACCCACCTTTTGTAGGGGAAAAACAACAACAACAAAAAGCAAAAATTGCCTAGTGTTCTGATTGCTCTGAGAGTGTATTTTCCCAATCAGAGAAAAAAAGGACCTATTTCTTTCCTATCCGTAATAAGAAGGGTTGCAATTTTCTCTCTGTTTCCTCAAGTCACAGCTGGTTATTCTGCAAACAATAGTAAATTTACACATTAGCTCCATGCAGTTTTATCAGCTTCAAGCAGTGATTTTAAATAATTATCTCAGTGACCTACTTCCCCACTGAGATACCCTTACATGAAACAAAACATGTAGAATAAAAAAATTTAATAAGATTTCAAACAGAGATTTAAATATGTTTCATTACAATTTTGTAATATATTCATTGCAGATTTATAACAAGTAAATTCTTTAGGGTTTGTGGGAAGCAAACATAATATAAATATATCACACTTAACAGTTTCTGAGGAAATTAATGCTTATATAAATAAAATTTAAAGTAATTATTAATCTGAGAAGCCAGTCATCACTAAAAAGATCCAGAAGCTACCAATAAGCAAAAATTACCATTGTTTTAATAAAAAACAAATATTCCATGCACACCAACCTCTTAGGATCTGCCTCAGAATTAATGATAACATACATTTATATAGTATAGCAGGTTATAGATCACATTCACATATTTATTCATTTGATAAACATTTATGGACACATACTATGAGTCAGGAACAGTGGTTGGCACTTGAAATATCATGTTGATTGTGATATGCATAATCTCTTACCTGACTAAACCTTATTTTAGGAAGGAACCTACGTTTAAGTTGCAAACAACTTCTACTACAAGGAAACATGCTTTCACTACCTGAAGAGAGGCACAATGTGCAATGAGTTCAGAAGAGTGGGAATCCATTCCCGGCTAAAAAAAGGAAATGAGGGAGGTCTTCATGGACGTCAATTAGACTTCATTTTTAACGTGTGGTTAGGATTTGGGTGGGTGGAGATAAGGAGGTGCGCAGCAACATATTCTATGGTAAAAGAATGACTTGAGCATTACCACTCAAGTGGGAAGGTATAAGACGTTCAAGAGTAGTAGAAAGTAATACCCATTTATTGGTACACAGGCAACATGTCAAAGAGCACTGGAGGAAAGGATAAAAAGGGACATCACTGGCTGGGCGCAGTGGCTCATGCCTGTAATCCCAGCACTTTAGGAGGCTGAGGTGGGTGGATCACAAGGTCAGGAGTTCGAGACTAGCCTGGCCAACATAGTGAAACCTTGTCCCTACTAAAAATACAAAAATTAGCCGGGCATGGTGGCGTGTGCCTGTAGTCGCAACTACTCAGGAGGCTGAGGCAGAAGAATCGCTTGAACCTGGGAGGCGGAGGTTGTGGTGAGCCAAGATCATGCCACTGCACTCCAGCCTGGGCAACAGAGCAAGACTCCTTGTCAAAAAATAAAATAAAATAAAATAAAAAATAAAATAAAATAAAATAAAAGTGAATCAAAGAAGAAGTTAAAGGTCAGTCTAAGGAGTTTGGAATTTATCTGGTAGCCAGTGGGGGTAGTAATGAACATTTCTAATGAATAGAATGAAACATTAGAAAAAATAATCTATATAGACTGGAAGAGGAAGTGCCAGAAAGCGGGGAGATTAAGAGGCAATTATTGTAGTGGTACAAAAAACACATAATGAAGAAACCCAACGTATGGGCATTGGGAATGGAAAGGAATGGAAGGGAGAGAGATTGCTGAGAGAGAAATCACAAAACTTAGTGACTAATTGAATGGAAGCATAATGGATAGAGAGAAATCAAAGAGGTCTTCCCAGTTTCTATTTCAGGTACTTGTGGCATGGAAAAAGCATTTAGAAATATCAGAAATGAAAAACAAAGAACAGATTTGAAGAGAATAAGATAAGGATTAATTCAAAACTGAATTCAGTTTTGGGCATGTTTAGTTTGAGGTGATGATAGGACATCAAAGTGGAGATGTCTAATTCTAGAGGAGGGTTTCAAGAAAGCTGGAAATAAGATTTGAAATAATCTGTAAAATAGCTGTTTTTGGTGCTGTAGAGTTCATGAAATTGCCACAAGTAAGAGAGTAGACATTAGGAATTTTGACATTACAGGGTCAAGATCAAGGCCATGAGAAAGAAAAGTTATGTAAGAAAGAGGAGAAACAGACTGTTGGAAAGCCATTAAAACAAAAGATAGGGGTTCAAAACGGATGTCAGTAGTGTAAAAAGCTGCAGAATATCAAAGGATGAAGACTTAGAAAATAACGTTGTATTTGGCATTTAGGAGGTCAATAATCACATCTGGTAGATTTGCTTCAGCCAAGTGGCAAGCAGAAATAAAATTGCTCAAGGTTAAGACACAGGAGAAAAAGTTGTAGATTTTCAAAAAGTCTGTGAAAGGATGGTAACTTCAGGGCAAGTAGGTCTCAAATTTCCACTTACATCAGAATCAAGGGTTTTGTTAATTGCGGGTTGCTGAGCCTCACCCGGAGTTTCTAATTCAGCAAGTCGGGTAGGGCCAAATTGTTTGCGTGACTATGAAGCGCCCAGGTAATGCTGATGCTGGTGATCTAGGGACCACACTCTGAGAACTGTTCTTTTAGAGTAGAAAGTTTTGGTGTGTCTTAAGGAATCATAACCTTGAACATTTTCTATAGTAAAAGGTGAAAAGGGCAAGGAGAGAGGGAGAGACTGGAGATGCAAAAAAAAAAAAAAAAAAAAAAAAAGTGGTGGGAATAAAAAAGATTTGTCACCTAGACGATATGAAATAAAGGAATGAAGAAAATAAATGAAGGAAGTGGAGGA